>PVIA01010533.1:0-51063 GCA_004024845.1 Tonatia bakeri
AAAAAGGAAAAATTTGATTTTCAGAACTATTTAAATATTTCCTGATTAACAAAAACAAAAAAATATATTTATACCACAACTGCAGTTTTGCTTTGGCTGCATTATTCCCTGAAACATACCTATTTTCTAGAGAGGTCAATTCTCACTATAATTTCAAGGCGGATTCAAAGGTTATAAAAACTCATTCAAAATACCAATCTTGTGCTCTTTACTAAGTAAGCACCTACATTTAGATACTGACTTGTAAATAGTTAATGATTACTTCTATGTAGTCAGTGAAATATCTCGTGCTGTTTTGGCTTTTAATTGCATCTTTGTGTCAAAACATCACAGTTTGATTAGGTAAATATTACTTTGTTTTGTCAGTATGCTACTACCCTATGTGGGATGCAGATGTGACCCAAAACAACAGAGCCAGTGGGGTAACAACCTGTAATTGCGGATTTGCTGGAAGAACAAATGATAGCAAAATTATTTTTGCTTTGCAGTATTTCTTTAGGCCAGTGAGAGTAATGACTGCCAGAGAACTAAAGATTCCTGACTTTCTAAGGAATAGAGCGTCTAATTTAAGTTTTAATAAGAGAAACTATGGAATTTTAGTGAATTTTATAGTAAGGAAATGCTCTTGGTTATTAAAAGTTAGGCAAAATGCTTGGTTCTAAAAGTTATATGCTGGCTTGTTCTTTTTAAAGGTAAGATAACTTTGGAAGCACAAATATTCATAAAAACTAAACTTTTGAAAGAATTGGGAACATTGCTAATTAATGTGGATTTTAAACTTTGGTTGGCTTTTTAGTACTATATTAAAGGCAATTTCTATTAAGAATTGATGCATTGAAGAGAAATTAAATTCCTTACCTATTCTTAATGTTTACATGCTTGACTTTTCCTTAATAACTGGAAATGAAGCGAGCAAAAAAGAAATATTTTGAAATTATTTGGAGAACCACACTGACTTCTAATCTATGATATAGTTATAGAAGAAAGTACAGGCATACCTCAGAGCTATTGTGGGTTCAGTTCCACATCACCTCAATAATGCTGGTATCACAAAGTGAGTTGTATTCTTTCTGCTGGTAAGAGGTCTTGGCTTCAATTTGTTTTCGTTTTTGTTTTTAAGTGTAATAAAATGAAATATGCCTGTACCATAACTGTGAATAATGTAACCTTTGACAGCCTGAGCAGAATCAGCTAAACAAACAAACATCTGAAATAAAAAAAAATTGGTTGTTATTTTATTGGTCCATAAGCATTATTTCTTCCATTTATGTTGTGTATTATGTTATTTCCTGCAAAGTCTAATGATACATAAAAGCTCTTCTCCTTAAGTACTCTACGCTTTAAGAAGCTCTGTAATCCTAGTGGAAAAGGGAAAAGTAAAAAAGTAAGAAAAGATGTGCGTGTTAAAATATGTGTGTATAGGGGTATAAGAGAAGGGTAGCCAGCAGATTGGATTGAAGGGAAGGCTATATTTATGTATGGTCTGGCAGATAAAGAATATTTCAAGCAGTAGAAAAAAGAAAATGTGAAACATAATTTTATGTGAAGCAATGAGAGAATATTTTGGTGGAAAATAAAACTAACTGAATTGGTGGGAACCAGGTCATAAAACATTCAGAGTGCTTAGGAGTTTGAACTTTATCTTAGAAGTTATGCTAGATTTCAAGCAGGGGAATACCTTGTGTCTTAAAGACAACCACCAAGACAAATTGGGAAAAGCCAGAGTGAAGGCAGGAATACCAGTAGCAAGTCATTGCCATAATGGTAGACAAAAGGTAGAGTAGTCCTCCCTTTTCCATGGGAGGATATCTTCTAGACAAATCCCCAGTGGATGCCTGGAGTCATGGATAGTGCCAGACCACACACACACACACACAATATGTACACAGTATATATAGTGTGTGTACATACATACATACACACTATGCTTTTTTTCTATACATATCTATGATAAAGTTTAATTTATAACTTAGGTACAGTAAGAAATTAGGACAATAACAAAATAGAGCAATCGTAACAGTATATTGTAAAAAAATAATTTGAATTGTGGACTTTTAAAAAATACCTTACTGTGTACTGTGTACCTTTTCATGTAAAAATGAGGTTGGGGGTAGGGGTTGTGAGGTTTTTTGGTTTGTTTTTTGTTTGTTTTTTTGTTTGCTTTTCTTTGGCCTACCCAAATTGCAGCATCCTTGCTTTTGCCTCTTGAGGTCATTATTAATTAAAATAAGGGTTACTTGAACACAAGTGCTGTGATACTATGATCTGATACCAACGGACTAATAGACATGGAACATAATACAGTCTATGCTAGACAGGGATGAGTCATGTCTGGGGTGGGATCTAGTGGGACAGCATACTAAATGGCATGTAATTTAAAACTCATGAAATTGGTTGTTTCTTGAATTTTCTATTTAATATTTTCTGACTGTGGGTAACAAACTGCAGAACTGAAATCACAAGGGAGGAACTACGGTAGTTAATATCTTGAGCTAAGTAACGGGCAGTGGGTATAAGGGGGGCAAGTAGGATAGATAAATTCAAGAGATTTTAAGGATTGTTAAGATTCAGTAACTACTTTGAAGAGATAAGACAGTTGATGATGAGATCCTGATTTCTGGCCTTAGAATTGTGATTGGAGTTTTGGACACATGAGATATCCAAGTAGAAATACTTGCAGGAATTTGAATATATGTCCTGCAATGAATAACTTTGGTAAAGAAAGACTCAAGAGTTACCAAAAGTATGAGTCAGGAGATAAAAGGAAGCTGAATCTGTATGGATATTAACATTGTAGGGTTGCCATAGTAGAAGTTGGCTGACACTGAGAAGGAGCAACATGGAGCAAAACTAGGGTAGAAGGTTTTGAAAGAAGAGAGCCAATAATAAGCTTTGGATTTCCAAGATTTCGGTCAATTTACCAATAAAAGTATTCCTTTTTGTTTTTCTTTGTTATATTTTCTGTTTGTTGACATTTTAGGGTAAATTTAATGTGCAGCTTCAGATTTTTAGGTGGCATAGTTTAATTACCTCTGCATCTTGTGGTTGTACCAGTTAGTCCTCTTTGCTTTGGTGGAATTTTAGTGTTAGTAACCTTGAAATATTTTCATTTTATAAATTCTTTTTTTTAATTGAAATGAAATGAATTTTGGCTTGCCTAAATCTCATTAGATAATCTTTATTCAAAAGCAGTCAGATATAGCACTTGACTATATGAAACTTGGAATGAAATCTTAAACAACTTTTGAATTTGGGTTTTATAGAAAAATGTAGGATTTTTAAAAATTGTTAACTGTATGCAGTAGAGACACATTCTCAGTATTACCTTACGTTATAAAAAATATGCTATTTAAAGCATTTATTCCTAGTTAATATAGCCATATTAATAAAGATATTAATCTAATAAAATCATTTTAGTTTCTGATGTTTTGCATTGATTTTTTTTCTGTACTTCTCAGGTCTGCTTTGCAGTCTTAGTTTTTTTTAATTAAAATTTTGTAAATAATATAAAAAGGAGTTTGGCGTAGGAAGGACTGACTTTAAATTATAGTTCTTTTATTTCCTAATCGTATGTTTTTTTGAATGTGATTTCTTTATCAGTAACTTGACCTTTAAATAGTTATACCCTGTTCATTTTTCATATCTGTAACATTTCATTTCATGTCTCTTCAC
This sequence comes from Tonatia bakeri, assembly GCA_004024845.1. Lineage (NCBI taxonomy): Eukaryota > Metazoa > Chordata > Mammalia > Chiroptera > Phyllostomidae > Tonatia > Tonatia bakeri. The sequence continues at coordinate 3,673 of PVIA01010533.1, forward strand.
CAGACTGTAAGCCTATCAATATTAAGAAATTTTTCTTTGTATCCCTTATATATAGAAGGGAGAATTCGAGTAGTATTTTAATATATTTTACAGAGTTCTTGGGGTTAAATGAGATACATTAGTGTCAAAACTGTAAAAGTGTTTACTTAGCCTAACACCCAGAAAGTGGCATACTGAAAAGGTACTCTAGTGGAGTGGGGTGGATGTTAGTAATAATTCAGTCATTCTGCATTTTAAAATACATCTCTGCCTGTCCAGGGGTAATAAAACAATTTCATATTTTCTTTTACCTTAAAATCATTGATTAGGTCTCTAACTTCTGTCATCACTATTTGATTGGTGTTGATTAGCAGTTTTTGTAAGACCTGGGTATGAATCTTGGTTCCGTGATTCACCATTTGTACACCTGACTAAATTACTTATTTAAGCCCCATTTTATTCATCCATAAAACAGGGACAATGTTATCTTTTTGTTGGTATTGGTTAAATTAATGTAAAATTCTAGCAAGTAGTTTCACGCAAATGTTGCTTCATACTGAAATTGTATTAATTTGCCAAGGGAGTTCTTCATAATCAATTTATAATAAGCAAAACAGCAAAGGAGAAAGAATATTGCTATAGTGTAAAATTTTGTTTTCTGTTAAAATGGAAACATGAACATTCCACGTTGTTTTCCAAATCTAGTAATCCTGTGTGTTGATTTGCTGTAGAGAATTCAGTATACTTTTGAAGAAAAAACTTCTGTGGTTTCAAATGAGTTTGAGGGCCAATTGAGAATTAAACTATTTAAAAAGCTGTTCGTTTCTGTCCTCCTATCGAAGGTGTATGTTACCTACGATAGCTAATATTTTGGTTTGCCAATGGCCAGAATAGTACAAAGCCATCTGTGTGTATTTGACTATCATTCTACAAATGTAAGAATTTATTTTCAAATTATAGTTTGTTAAAACATATTATTATGTAGACTTTATTGCTAAGTGTACTTTTCTTTTGTGAGAATAAAGACCTAGAACACTTGCGTTCTGCATAATTTTTAAAATACTTTTGGTGATTTATGTAAAATGGGATCTAAGTAAATTAGGGTTCATTGGTCTGTAGTAAATTGTTTTGTTTTTCCATTAATGTGAACTGAATTTTAGATAATTTAGCCTTTTCTTGCTGTGTAAATAGGTGATTTGTTTCATATGAGAGAAATGCTTAGAAAATAGAATTGTTACATGGATTATTTAGTAATAATATTTTAAGTATCAGTTAAGCATATTTTTCTTTTCACAGAATGACAGCCCATATCAAGGCGGTGTATTCTTTTTGACAATTCATTTTCCTACAGACTACCCCTTCAAACCACCTAAGGTAAGTTTTTTTCCCCCAAATCTGTTAGTATAGATTTATGCTTTATTTCAGAGTAATAATAGCATTCTTAGAAATAGGAGAAAGACAGCTGTCAGAGAGGAGAAGGGTGGAGGGGCTGGATGAAAAAGGTGAAAGGATTGGGGGGCAGAGGGAGCAGATTACCAGAGGGAAATGGGAGTGGGGGAGGTAGAAGAGGGTAATGGGAGTATAAATGGTGATGGAAGGAGACTCAGCTTTGGGGTGGTGAATATACACAATGCAGTATACAGATGATGTATTACAGAATTGTACACCTGAAACCTATATAATTTCATTAACTACTGTTATTTCATTATTTCAATAAGAAGGAAAACAATTGAGCTTCTGCATAATTAAGGTTAATGATTATATTTATACAGAATTTGTATTACTAACCTTAGTATTTTGTTAGATTTCTGGTGTTCAACTTCACTATACATTTTCATATATTGCTACAACCTATACTGTGATTGTGTTGGAGTTTAGACAAACTATAATCATTTGGGGATTTGAGTTTGTACACATAACTGAATAAATCTTTCAAAACATTGATTTGCTAAATGCAGTGAAGTGGACTGGTTTACAGATATCAAAACATGGTCCTTGGCTTTTCAAAGCATTTGGCACAAATTCAACCTATATGAATAAACTATAGGAGATAATGTAGATATAGTAGTACATTGGCTCTTAACTATAATCATCTTCATCTTACGGGTGCAATATGACATTTACTTTAGGTAGGATATTCAGGTGTGTACACTATATTTTATGTATAGTGGAAATGCAAACAAATACATACTTTTGCAACTTCATGTCTTAAATGAGCTGGTCTATAAATTTTGGGTTACAGTCAGCAATTCCTTTTTTAATGAATGTTAAAATAAAAATGGGGTCAAGGTTAACTAATCTTCAGGGCATCCTACCATGTCACTGAGAATAACATTTTTGCCCCAAAGTTGTGTCTTTCATTTTAATTTTAATAAGAGGGAGCACCTGAGGGATGTTGGTCGGAATATAAAAACTGGTCTCTATAATTTTTGGTCTTTTTATGTATGTAAATTAGGTTTTAGCCATTCAGTTTTCTCTAATTGACAGTATTTTAAGTCTTGCTAAAAATCTTCCACTTAAATTTAGGATGCTTATTTTTATTTGGGAGAAAAACCTAAAGTTTTGTGTTTTTGTTTTTTTAATTTTAGGTTGCATTTACAACAAGAATTTATCATCCAAATATTAACAGTAATGGCAGCATTTGTCTCGATATTCTAAGATCACAGTGGTCTCCTGCTTTAACTATTTCTAAAGGTAAAATAGTTTTAGAGGAATAGTCTCGAATTGCTCTGATTTTCTAATAGTTAAAGGAGTTTCCATTGTGGGCCTATTTGTCTGAATCTTGAGTATGCCAACTTTTTGGTAGGAGGTAGGGAAGAAATAATAAGTTATATAATCTTTGCTCTTTTAGTAGTATTGATTGAAGAGATTTTGTGGGATGAAGTTAAAATTCAAATTAGGGTGTTGGGGCATTATTTGCAAATAATAGCAAATAATAAAAGCAAACTTTATTTTCATTGATTCCGGTAGTATTTTTCCATCTGAAGCTACTTGCACATCTCACTTGATTACATATTGTCTTAACTAAAATGGTATACCTAAATTTAAATGACACTTTTGTATCTTGAGATGTCCATTGCAGGCCAATTGTGTGTGTGTGTGTGTTTCCAAGTCTACCTATCTAAATTCTGCTCTTCTACTTCTAATAGGGATTTATTGTATTGTGTGTCATCTTAATAAGTTGCCTCCATGTGAATATCCCAGATGGACATACAGTGTCTCTGTCACCTTTTCGAATGACTGGTGCCTTTTATGTCACTTTTATTACCCCACAGATAAAATCACATATCACAGAACTATTTAATGGGAAGGAAGTCTGCCTTCAGTAATTTTCAGTTTCTGGTATTGGCTTAGCATTACTTAGGCTCACATGTTTGTACAGTGCATTTGAGTCTCTTTAAGAGGTGGTAGGTATAGCATTTCTCAAACTTAAAACAAATCATTTTTAGTGGAGAGAAAAACAATTTGGGTTAATGCCGCCATAATTTTTTCAAGTAGTCTGACATAATTTTAGACCTGTTTTCTTTCATATTAGGTTCTCTTATGACCAGATAGATACCTGGTATTATGAATACCTTAAATACTGGTTTTCTAGTTTTTATCTGTGTCCCCTGCCCCCACTCTTGGATGTGAAGTACATTTTCTATAGTATATTACACTAAGGCTTTTTCACACAACAGGCATTTAAAATGAATTAGATAGGGTATTGGAAGCTCAGTTAGTAATAGACTTTGGTGTTGTTTGATTTAACCAATACTTTTGGGAATATGGCTTCTGCCTTACAAATTCAAGGGGACAAAACATAGTTTTGTGAAACCTCCCTGGGAGCAGGACAGAGATTGGATCTTATTATTATGCTGAACAGCTAAGAATAAAATGGTGTGGATGTTTTCCAAATATTCTTACTCCAGTTATTTTTTTCCTCCCTCAGAATACCAAGAAACTCCAGTGACTATATTCTAATGCCACTTAATTATTTTTAAAGATAACAAACTAGTGTGCCATTATTTGACTATATTGGAACTCCTGAGCTTGGCAGTTTTTATAGCTAGTACTAAACTTGATTGCAACAAAGCTCTATTTTTAGCATTTTATTTACTAGGAGCTTGTCTACTGCGAAGCAAAATATCTTAAGTCTTTATCTCATTAAGATTAAGATATAAACTAATAATATTTTGAGGGTTGAGGTTTATAATACAAGTTTTTAATTTCATACTATTGTGGTCAGAAAAGATGCTTTATAAAATTTGTCTTGAATTTATTGACACTTGTTATATGGCCTAAAATATATCAGAATGTTTGATGTGCACTTAAAATGTATATTCTGCAGTTTTTGGATAAAATGTTTTTAAATTATCTAGTTGTTGACATTTCAGGCTGTTTTCTTAATGATTTTTCCATCTGGATGATCTGTTCACTGATTTAAATGGGTATAATAGGGTTTTTAAATACACTTTTCTTTGTCCAGATTCCTGATGATGAGTAACACTTGTTTTCTTGCAGTTCTTTTATCCATTTGTTCACTGCTATGTGATCCAAACCCAGATGACCCCCTAGTGCCAGAGATTGCACGGATCTATAAAACAGACAGAGATAAGTAAGTATGTAGTAGTTGAAGAAAATATTATAAAGCTTTTTTTCTTAGTGAGTTAGGTTTATACTCTGCTCTTAAGTGGTAATGCAAAGAAGACTTGATGCTTATTTCTGGTAAGATGGTAGAAATCTATAGGTTTTTGTTTGTGACAGGAAATAGCCCTCTAAAATGTTGTGTTTTTCTAACCTGTTCTATACTTTGTCACTTGAATTATTAAGCTTTGGGAAGAAAGCAATTATTCATCCCAATTAAGATTTTGAAAAAAAATATTGGTACTATTGTAAAAATTTCATCTACATTTCTCAAATATTTGAATCATTTTTCTGTACAGCCTCACCATTAAAATTTTTGTTTTATCATTAATGCGAAGTATACTTGTTCAATTAGGTACAATAGGTTAGCAAGAGAGTGGACAGAGAAATACGCTATGTTGTAGGGTAAGAGGATCTGCACTCTATGGTGCGCTTATTCATGGTACTGCCAGCACTTGAGTGCTGCATGCTCAAAGGCACTGTATTGTATTAACTAACAAAAGGTAACCAATGTGGCAGTTTTCTGAAAACTGTTCTTTTAACTGCTTGATCTGTTTAGCGTGAAAGCATACCCAGTAGTTACTGCTTGAGAGTATTTTTGCATGACATAGCAGTTATATAGCACTAGTAAGAAATGGAAATTTAGTATCTTTCAAAACTCCAAGGTGTTTACATTTTAATTTTAAAATTGTTATATTTTAAACTTTATACCAATACTATATGGAATGTGGTGATGTAGTTCAAATTTGCCAAGATAATAATGTAAGGGGAAAACTTTTAATTAAGCCTAAGCATCTAAACTAAATCTTCATTACTGACATGCATGCATTAGTGTCAGCTCTACTTTGTGGCTCCCTGTATGCTAAATGAAACCATCAATTTAAAGTGCTGGCTTTTTGAGAGGATATCCTTAAAGGTAACCCTATCTTTCTACCATGAATTGGTAGAAAGAATTTCTATATTTTAAGTTGAGAAAAGTGGTTGAACCCTGATTAGTTCTTGGTTTGAAATGAAGTTAGTTAATACTTCATAAAGTTCAAACCATAAATACCTAAAAGTTCTTCTGTGTCCTTGTATATTCATTTCTTACAGTCATCGTTACATTTTTTTTTGTTGGTAAGTAAGACTTGGCATGGGTGTAAAAGGGAGAGATGATGGCATTTATCAATATTAGTGATCCTCCTCAATAGTAAATAACTTTGCTTGTGTGTGAATTATCTGTTGATCTTATTAAGCGAAGATGCTTCTAGTAGTACTACAGATTCTCATTCATCGGGTGTCAAGAGTGGGGCTTATTATCTCCAATCAATACACTACTTAAAAATGACACGTGGTTCTAATGAATCATACCCCGCATACCCACCTTCCCTTCAGAACTGTTCTTTTACCATACTCCCCAATTGTCGTTTTAATCTTCTGCCAGCGCTAATCTCAAAGATGTTTTCTCTTCTGGTATTACCCAGGGTCGAGTAAAGTCTAGGATTTGGGTAAAATGGTTTAGTTAACAGTTCTGGCTTTGGTGGAAATTCCTATACATGTACAGAATGTGTACTGTTCTGACATAACTCCATGATGAACTGGAAAATAATTTTTTAAATGTTAAAATTTATTGGAATGGATACTAATTACAGATTCTCTAAGAATGTTAGTTCAGAGATAAAAGGTCTTTGATTTTTGTTAGCCTTCCCAGTGTCAGAACCACTTTATTTTGTTTGGTAAAATACTACTTATGGTGGGGGGCTTTTTGGGGGGCGGTGAGCGTTGAGCATAAGGTTCTCATTTTCCACGATGTTTTGAGTGCCAATATTAATTCTCCCAGTTAAACTATAACCATTAGATGACTCCACGACGAGTCTGGAGGTAAAACAGTTTTTCCCTTTTAAGTATTTTTTATTTTAACTTTTAAAATAACATATTCTTTATTTACAGGTACAACAGAATATCTCGGGAATGGACTCAGAAGTATGCCATGTGATGCTACCTTAAAGTCAGAATAACCTGCATTATAGCTGGAATAAACTTTAAATTACTGTTCCTTTTTTGATTTTCTTATCCGGCTGCTCCCCTATCAGACCTCATCTTTTTTAATTTTATTTTTTGTTTACCTCCCTCCATTCATTCACATGCTCATCTGAGAAGACTTAAGTTCTTCCAGCTTTGGACAATAACTGCTTTTAGAAACTGTAAAGTAGTTACAAGAGAACAGTTGCCCAAGATACAGAATTTTTAAAAAAATGGAGCATGTGTATTATGTGGCCAATGTCTTCACTCTAACTTGGTTATGAGACTAAACCATTCCTCACTGCTCTAACATGCTGAAGAAATCATCTGAGGGGGAGGGAGATGGATGCTCAGTTGTCGCATCAAAGGAAGCAGCATTGTTATAGCAGCATCCATTCTTGTATAAGCCTTCCACTGTTAGAGATCTGAGGTTACATGATATACTTTATGCTCATAACTGATGTGGCTGGAGAATTGGTATTGAATTTATAGCATCAGCAGAACAGAAAATGTGATGTATTTTATGCATGTCAATAAAGGAATGACCTGTTCTTGTTCTACAGAGAATGGAAATTGGAAGTCAAACACCCTTTGTATTCCAAAATAGGGTCTCAAACATTTTGTAATTTTCATTTAAATTGTTAGGAGGCTTGGAGCTATTAGTTAATCTATCTTCCAATACACTGTTTAATATAGCACTGAATAAATGATGCAAGTTGTCAATGGATGAGTGATCAACTAATAGCTCTGCTAGTAATTGATTTATTTTTCTTCAATAAAGTTGCATAAACCAATGAGTTAGCCGCCTGGATTAATCAGTATGGGAAACAATCTTTTGTAAATGCAAAACTGTTTTTGTATATACTGTTGGGATTTCCTTCATTGTTTGACATCAAATGATGATGTAAAGTTCAAAAGAGTGAATATTTTACCATGTTCAGTTAAAAGTGCACAGTCTGTTACAGGTTGACACATTGATTGACCTGATTTATGCAGAATTAATAAGCTATTCGGATAGTGTAGCTTTAGTATGCTGCACGTGATACCGGCAACCCTGGAGTTCATAGATGGACTTGGGACCCAGCAGTTTTGAACATGTATATGGAGTTTAGGAAATTTATTTTCCAGGTGCAACCCCCATCGAACTAAATTTTTTCTTTTATCTTGTACACTTGACAGCTAAAAAACCATAACATGGGAGTAATAATGGGTTTAAATTTACAAAATAAAGTACTGTTTTGGTGTGGGAGTTGTCATGAGGCTGTGTTGAAGTAACTTTTAACTATGTGGGATATTGAGTATCCATTGAAATGGATTTGTTCAGCCATTTACATTAATGAGCATTTAAATGCAACAGATATCATTTCAGGTGACTTAACATGAATGAATAAAAGTCAATGCTATTGGATAATTTTTTTTGTTTGACAAGTGCTATGTGTGCCACTAATTTCTGTAGTAACAAGGGCATTATCATTCTTCACCCTTCCTAATTCTCACCATATAGTTTACTTCTTTTTTCCTAGTTATTTTGATTTGTCCATTGCTTTCTTAAAATCCTGTATTCGATTTGTAAGCACGTCTGTGACTTTTCTCCACTTCCACATTTTTGCACTGCTTATCTTATGTGCAATCTTACTCCTTGTCTGCACAGATGTGGAAAGCTAGATATAAAATAAATGTTAAAGCTTGATTTTTATAAACATTTTAATATGTAGTTTGGACATGATTTATTGACTAAGGTTCTCTAAACTGGAAGTGAAATGCATGCCTTCCAAAAATGTTCTGACTTTGTTAATTCTGTAATAAGCATTGAGAAATAATCCAACTATACAATTTTTCAATGAGTGAGGGTTTTTTTGTTTTTCCACTTTTTTGCTTTTAAATTACTCGTGTAGATGTCATAACTATTGAAACTTGGATTCAAATTACAAGTGATAAATTAGTAACATACTGCTCTCCAAGCTACTAAGAAATACTGGTCTTTGACTCTAATTTCAAAACAATTCTGAGAATCAAAAGTAACAGCTTTAGTGGGCATATCAAATATCAAGTAAAACAGCTTCTGGGTTGCTAATTGGCTTTCAAATTGACCTTTTTAGCCACAGGCAGTCCTTAAGTGTTTATATAGAGATGACTTCTTTAGACTATTGGTGGTTTAAATGATGTGTCCAGTTCTCTGTATCTGATGATGCTTTCTACAACCTTTTTGTTTCAGTTCTAAGGGTATAAGCCATAAAGGCTTCTCCAGGTTTAAGGGAATAGTAAAAAGTACCTGGAAAACCAACATTTTAGAATGTATGGACACTGGACTTCATTTCCAATGAATCCTTTGAAAGATCCAAGAATTTGCCCTCTTTTTCCCCATATACATTACTAGTGCCATGTGTAGGACTTTAGTGAATATTAGCAGATTAAAAATTGATTTTGGTTCTTCGTAAATATTTCCTGTATCTTAATGCACAAACTCAAATACTTAGTTTCTGTTAGCCTATGAAAGTTACAGTCCAGTTGACTTACTAATGGTAAATTATGTAAGTGACTCATTTTTGTTCCTGGGCAAGTTTGCAATGTGATAATCAGATTTAAAAACAAAAAACACTAGTTTGCTTTCTTGTGTGGGTGTACTCACTTTTTTTTTTTTTTTTTTTTAAGTATGAACCACAGTTAACTAGTGGTCTCAGGGGTAGTGAACACTCACTTTTTTTTTTTTTAAATGACTTAGTTGAAATATGCTTCAGATACTGATTATGCTGTGTTAGTGATTTGGGGGGTGACTCAAATTAGCCATGTTTTGTATTGGCATAACAAAACTGTTAAATGATTGTCGATTATACTTTTAAGTGAATGTCTTCTATTTTATGAGGAACCCAGTGCAAGTCACTAAATGTCTAGTAACATCTGGATAACACTTGTAATAGCTAAGGTTGAGCTTAAAGGAATTGTTACCATTAAAGCCTGTTTAAAGACACACTGGTCTTACTCAGTAATTCCAGCTAATGTGAAATCCACACTTGAATAATGTTTGTAGATGCTACTTTGAATTTAGGAGTTAAAACTATAGAGAATTCAGGACAGTGATTCTCAGAAGTGGTCTCAAGACCAGCAATATCAGTATTGTTTGGGAAGTTTGTTTAAATGGGAAGTATCAGACCCCACGGCAGGACTACTACAGATTCAGAAATGGTGTGGCATTCAGTAGCATGTCTTAAGTCAACTAAATTCTAGCTCTCTCCTTTGTAACAACACAGTAATCCTTCGACTCTATAGTTATTTTTACAAGTCTTCCTCTTTCATGGCATAAGAACTTGTTATATTGTATGTCCAAGTACTACATTTGTTTATAATTGGCAAATATGAAGTTTGATAAATACTGTAGTTTGATTTGCACATTTAAGATAACACTAATATACTGCAATTAACTGAGTAATAGCAGACATTCAAATTTGTGTCTACGATCTTTTTTTTTTTTCAGCTGTGTGTAATTCAACCAATGTCCAGGTAGTATTTAAAGAGTAACTAGGTACAAAAGTCTGCTAAATGTAGGTTAGCTAAATAAGGATTTGAACCCTGGTCTCATTCTGTGGTCTTTTTCAATTCTTGTATTTTTTTGTAAAAAGGATGTTATGGTTGGAGTGTTTTCAGTGTTACTGAAATTAATATTAAATATAGCCTAAGGCAGCTAATAAAACCTTTTCATCCTGAATAATGGAAAGAATAAATGGTAAAGATGTTTGGAAACCGAACTTAAAAGAATGACACACCCCTCCCCCCACCCTATCTCCCCAAAAAATTTAGGGGGAAACTTTCATCAAAACTAAAGTTTTCTAGAGAGGCCGGGAACATAGAAGTTAGCTGAATATTTTCTTTAGGGCCTTAGTAATTGCCACTTGAATTCTTTTACACTACCAGCTCTGTTCTTCCCTTATTTTGAAGAATTTTTTTTTTTTTATAATTAACTCCAGTATAGTGTTATCTCCAACTTGTATAACTTTCTGGGTGAATTTTTTAATTTGAGTCCTCTTTAATTTTTTTCTTTGTATTGTAGAAAAGTTTTATGAATTAACGTTTTCAATTTCACATACAGAGTTTTAAGGCCAATGTGAGGGCTTTTATACTCTAGTTACTTAAGAACACAGCTGAACAGTCACTCACTGACCTCCCAGCCATCTCTCCTGAATTGTAGTTTCCTATTCATTATCCACCAGGCTACGTAAAAGGGTAGCTTTTAAGATGTCTTGAAATTGTCTTGGATTTCTACATATGGATGTGATGCACACATACATATCCTTGGCCTCAGTAAATGTAGGCATTCAGTTGCACTGTCCTAAAACCTAGGTATCAATCCTGGTTTCTTACCCCACCTCCAAGTTAAATAGTAATCCCATGGGTTCTTTTAAACTAAATGATTCAGAATCTGGTCACCATATACACTGCTGCTACAGTGGTCTAATTCTCCATTGTCTCGGGTTATTGCAATAGCTTCCTGAGTGATTTCTCAGCTTTTTACTTTGCAGTAATCTGTCCCACACAACGCCCAGCGTAATTCTTGTAAGCCATGTCATACCATATCAGCCCTTGACTCCAAACCTAATGGTTTCTCATCTCCTTCAGAGTAATAGCCAAAATACTAAGCAATTTTCAGGCTGTATTGATTTGTCCCTTCACCTCCGTATTTCATCTCTGATCACTCGTTTTACACCCATGCCCCAACTAAGTTCAGTAGTTTGCACAGGCTTCTGCTGAGACAAGGTGTTTGCCATTGTTCTTGCCTCGACTAGAATGATCTTACATCAGATACCATATAGCTACCTCTCCTAATTGTTAGCTTTCTGTTCAAGTGCCAGGAGTGGCTTTTGACTATTCTATGTAAAATGCCAACACAGCACCACCATTATAGCCTGCACAATGGAATATTCAGTATTAGCCACGTTACATGTAGTTGTTTTCCTCCTCAAATCCACCCCAGAATGTAAGCTCTATAAGAAATGGAATTTAATCTTTGTCCTGCTATATCCCTCTGCCTAGATGACTGCCTGGCACATTGTTAGAGTGGTCACATACTTGGTAATGACTGAGCTGAATGGTAGACTTTGCCAAATGTATTTCTTACAACTGCAATGTACTTTAGAAAAATACTAAGTGGAACATTCTCTCTGACAACTATAAAGTACTATTACGGCGAGTAGATGGACATTTCTGTTTCTATCAGTATGGATGATTACCCTGACCAACTCTCCTGTGGAAAAGCAGCAAAACATGCTAGGGAAACTTTTAAAATTTGTCAATAGTAGTACTGTCAAGCCGAAAACAAATTGAAACCAGAAACCCATGTAACAAGCTATCTTTCATCTTGAAAATGCTAAAAACCCAAATGAATCATATTTCACTTTTTTGTGATCCTTGTAAAGCCCAGAATACATCCAAAGTGGTGTCAAAAAGGAGAAACCCATACCTCATACATACAATGCAGAGTCTGTGTGCCTTGAACCTTAGTGGCAGGAGAATATATAGCTCTCAGAATTTGTAATAATAGTTTGGCCTTTGTGAAGATTTGCAGCCCTAAAACACTACATACGTGGTCCCAGAAAGCTGGAACAAGATTTAATTTTTGAAGTAGTTCCAAATTCGAGCATCAGGAGCTGGTAGAGGCAAATACTCTGTAGAAACTCACAGTTGGGGGTGGGGGAACATAGCACAATGAGTAGTAGCCATCTGTCTTGCAATATTTTAGACTTTAGAAATACCAGGTCATCCAAATTCAAAAGAAGTAAAACTATATTCACAGACAACATGATATAGAAAATCCTAGATAATAAAATTTTTAGGGCTAACTGAATTCAGCGAAGTATAAGTATCAATGAACAATCTGAAATTTAAGGATTCCATTTACAGTAACATCAAAAAGAATAAAATGCTTAAAAATAAATGTAACCAAGGAAGTGCAAAACTGAAAACTACAAAAAAACTTATGAAAGAAAGGAGTGCCAAATAAATGGAATGACATCAGTCTCTGCTTCTGGCTAGCTGGGCAATTAGCAGAGGCAGTTAAGCATTGGGTTGGCCAAAAAGTCCATTACGTTTTCCCTGTACTGTGGCTCTAGTAGTGCTTAGTCTTTAACTTCACTCTAAACAATTTTATTAGATTGTATTGTGACAGCTGTCATGTCAGCGTGCATTTTTCTAAAAATGTTAATTAAAATTGATGAGTTGTGCAACCATTTTAGTATTGAAGATGGAAAAAGATACATGGCATTTCCAGAGCATGATGCTTTATTTCAAGAAAGGTAAAAAAAAAAAAATTGTGCAGTGTGTGAAGAAGGTGCTGTGACTGATCAAACGTTTCAAAAGTAGTTTGCAAAGTTTTTTGGTACCATTGTCATTTTGGCCAAATAATTCTTTGCTGAGGGGCTGTCTTTTGTGTTGGAAAATGTTTAGCAGCACCCCTGTCCTCTATCCACTAGGAGCCAATAGCGAGAGATAGCCGACATACTCAGAATAGCCAAATCAATAAAGTTACTGGTGAAAATTAAAGATGTGTCTTATTTCACACACACAAAAAAAATTTTAACGTAACAGACTTTGACCAATCCAATCAGCTTAGCTTGATAAGAGAAAGCTCTTGTTCCATCCAGTCACAGCCTTCTTCCCTGCTACCATGACAACTTTCTTCATGTTCTCAATGTCAAGCACTGAAGTGGTGCATAGAAAGGCTGGCTAAAATCCATAGGACCATCTTCCTGTGTGCTTGTCAAGAGTTTTCTCTGTACATGTTATCTTCTGAGCATTAATGTGAGACAAAGAAACTGCATGTATGTGTCTTCTATAGTGTTCATCAGCATAATACCCACCCAGACCTCTATGTTACTTGTCTTCCACTCTTACTTCTAAGGCCCTGATCACCCAGTTAAGACTTTTGGCTCTGCTGAGGAGTTAATACATAACTGTAAGTCAGGCTACCTCTCCTTTCACATGAATTGAAAAGTTAAATGCATGTCTTACAACTCTGTGCACTAGGAAAATCTCCCTTCACTGTGTCATTCAGGATCAATCCTAAATGAAGCTGTTATGTAACAACAGTCCATTTATGGCTAGTTCCATAAATATTGCACTAGCCCATATGTGAACCAGGCATTGGTCGACTGGTCATAAGGAATGCCCCATGAGGTCATCAGTGTGGTCATCAGTGCAACAGAGATAAGTAACACAGAAGGCTATTGATGTCATTTACATGGGTCTTCTGGACTTTGCTCCAGTCTGAATGTATCATTTCCTACATACACTGGAACATTGCTGCCCCTGCCTAGCTTTATTACTTGGTTGACTGGATAATCCTCAGTTCAGGCTTCATAGTCACCTAGTGAGTATACAATGGTCAGATGTTTGGTCTTTATTAAGACCCGTTAACACACTATTACCTATTTAAAAAAAAAAAAAGAGTAGTTGACTACAGTGAAGGACAAAGCCTTGTTCCAGAATATAAGGTGCACACTGTGCCCCCTTTCTACTGGAGCTTGCCCAAAATTCCATATATCTTTCATGGATATTTCTGGCACTATCAGATCTTTGGGATCACATGACATAAATGTGATACTTGAGGTCTGATCATAGGCAACTACAAAGGCTTTACCTGACAGGCCTCATGGGGGAAAGCTTTCCTTTCCACACCAGACCTGGGGCACAGCTAAAGTATTACAGTCTCTAAAGGGAGCTGCAGTGAAGTATTACTGATGCCCCTCTGGCTGTTCATGCCCTTCACATATTTACATTCCTAGCCCCAGTGCCTTCATTACTAGGTCTCTTTATCAGAGATGTTAGGCAGAGGTCCTCCTTAGGTGTATCTGCTGAAATCTTACGGGGGAGGAGAAGTGGGACACTTGGAATACATTTATCTCTACAGGGACTCAGTACACAATAACTGTCCACTCCTGGCCCTTCCTCCTCATTCTTTACACCTTCACCCCCATCCCAGGTTCTATAAACCAGCAATAGCCTTTTTGTTAAGAGCTGCCTCAAAAGTGAACCAAACCCCACATCCATGCTGATTCAACTGATCCTTGACCAGTGTGTCTGCCATTTTGTGAGGGGAATGAAACGGGAGAGTTGGCAAATTCTCCAGTTTTTAGCCTCATGCTTATACTATTTGCAGTAAGGGAATAATGGCTTCACTATTACTTTTATTTTTGACTTCTTGTTGCTTTAATTAGCTGCTCCAACACCTGTCAGCTCAACTCTCCCTCCCAGTCAAACTGGCTCCTGATAGGGTAGTGTTAATCCGCCAACTTCGTTGTTGTTGTTGTCCTTCTTCTCTCCCTCTTCCTCCCGCTTCTCGTCTTCCCCCTCCCTGTGCCTGCCTGCCTTCCTTTCTTCTCCTTCTCCTTTCTCCTCCTCCTCCTCCTTCTTCTGTATTGTGTTAGTTATTCTGGCTCTTTTGCTTTTCCTATAAACTTTAGAACAAATTTGTCAAAATCTAAAAACTAACTGGCTGGGGTTTTAATTAGGATTGCATTGAATCTATAGATTAAGTTGGGAACAGCTGACATCTTAACAATATTGAGTCTTCCTCTCTGTGAGCATGGAATGCCTGCCTCTTCATCTATTTAGTTCTCTGATGACTGTCGTACGAGTTTTGTAGTTTTCCTCATATAGCTCTTACACATTTTTTGTTATATTTATACTTAAGTGTTTCATTTTTTTTTTTGAGTGCTAAAGTAAACACTGTTGTGTTTTTAATTTCAAATTCCAATTCTTCATTGCTGGTAGATAGGAAAATGATAGATGTTTGTATATATGCTGCAACCTTGAGTTTTTTTGCAAGCAAGTTTTTTGTTGTTGTTTTAGATTTTCTACACACACAGTCATGTCATCTGCAAAGATCATTTCATATCTTTCTTCCCAATCTGTATACTATTTATTTTCCTTTTCTGTTTTATAGCATTAGCTAGGACTTCCCATTATTATGCTGGAAACAAATGGTGGGAAAGGACATCCTTGCCTTATTCCTGATCTTAGCAAAAAAGCTTTTGGTTTCTTACCACTAGTTATAAGTGTAGTTTTTTGTAGCTATACTTTATAAAGTTGAGGAAATTCCCCTCTATTCCCAAATTGAAGCGATGTTTTTATTTTATCATAAACGGATGTTGAGTTTTGTCAAATGTTTTTTCTGTATCTATTGATGTAATCATGTGACTTTTATCTTTTAGCCCATTGATGTGATGAATTACATTAACTGATTTCCAAGTGGCAGATCAGCCTTGAGTACCCAGAATATATCCCACTCTGTCATGGGTGTATAGTTCTTTTTGTACATTACTGATTTGCTAGTATTTTATTATGGATTTTCATTAACGTTCATGAGAGATCTTGGAATGTGCTTCTCTTTTCTTGTAATATCTTAGTCTGGTTTTGGTATTAGGGCAATGCTGACCCCATTAGTAAGTTAGGAAGTATTCCCTCTGTTTTTATCTTCCGGAAGAGACTGTAGAAAATTGGTATAATTTCTTTCTTATATGTTTGGTAGAATTCACCAGTGAACCCATTTGGGCCTGATACTTTCTGTTATTGAAGGTTATTGAAGGTTATTAATTATTGATTCAATTTCTTAAATAGATAATGTTCTATTCAGATTGTCCCTTTTTCCTTGTGTGAGTTTTAGTATATTGTGTATTTCAGAGAATTTGTCCATTTCAAATAGGCTATCAAATTTGTGGGCATAGAGTTTTTCATAATATTTATGCCTTTATTATCCTCTAAATGATCATGAGCTCTCCAGTGATGTCATTTCTTTCACTTCTGATATTATTTGTGTCTTCTATATATTTTTTGTCCTTAGCCTGGTTAGATGCTTATTAATTTTATTGATCTTTTTTTAAAAAACAGATTTTGGCTTTGTTGATTTCCTATATCCTATTTAATTTGTTTCTCTTCTAATATTTATTTCTTTTCTTTGGCATAGTTTGGATTTAATTTGCTCTTTTTCTAGTTTTCTAAGGTGGAAGATTAGATATTTGATTTTAGATTTTTCCTCTTTTTTTAATGTATGCATTCAATGATGTGATTTTCCCTTTAAGCACTGCTTTCACTACATCTCACAAATTTTGATAAGTTATATTTTATTTTGTTCAAAATATTTAAACTTCTCTTGAGTATTCTTCTTTGAGCTGTATGTTATTTAGAAGTGAGTTGTTTAATTGCTCAATATTTTGAGATTTTCCAGCTAACTTTCTGTTACAGATTTCTAGATTAAGTCCACTGTGACCTAGGAGGATATGTTGTACGATTTCTATTAATTTAAACATGTTAGGGTGTGTTCTATGATCCAAAATGTGATCAATCTTGGTAAATATTCTATGTGAACTTGAGCAGAATGTGTATCAGCTGTTGTTGAAGGAGGTGGTCTGTGCAAGTCAATTATATTTAGTTGAGTAATGGTGCCATTGAGTTCAATTATGTCCTTACTGGTTTTCTGCTTGCTAGATCTCTCCATTATTGATAGGTGGTCATTGAAGTCACCAACTATATTTCTGGGTATATCTTTTTCTCCTACAGATATGTTAGTTTTTAATTCATATTTCGATGCTCTGTTGTTAGGCACATCACACTAAGGATTGTTATGTCCCTTTAGAGAATCAACTCCTTTATTATTATTTAATGCCTGTCTATCCTGATAATTTTCTTTGTTCTGACATCTGCTCACTATGAAATTAACATAGCTACTACAGCATCCTTTGAATTAATATAAGCATGGTATGTCTTTCTCTATTCCTTTACTTTTTCTCCTTTCTTCCCCCCCACCCCCGTATAAAAAAGGATCCCGATATAAAGGTAAGGAAGGAGAGGACAAGGGACATACTCTTTGGTGTATGGTGAAATAGAAGGGGAGGAGAAGGGTAACCCTCAAAAGGAGGAGAGGGAAGGGAATGTCATTAAACCAGCCAGCAAGATATTCTCTGTAAAAAGTTGGAGAAGGATCTCCACAGCTTCAGAGTTAAAAAGGAACAGAGCACCTTCTCAGTGGGGGGCTCTCCAGTTCACTCCAGTGTTTAAAGAAAAGTAAAAGACTGCTTCTCTTCTCTTGGTTCTGTTGCAGCCACTCCATTGCTCATTCTGGGTTACCATCTGTCTTTTGTAGATAAGAGTGCTGCAGAGCTCTGAAGGCAGAGATTCGCTTATGTGTGTAAAAAGTCAGCATCTCCAGGGGAGTTCCAGTCAAGATGGAGGCATAGGCAGAAATCCATCACTTCCTCGAATAAGCAAAAGGAGGATAACAATCAATTAAAATCAATAAACAACCAGAAGTGCCAGAAAATCAAACTGCATAGAACTCCAAAAACCATGGAATTAAAGAGAGAGTCAAACAGAACAACCAGACCAGTAAGGCAGCAGATGGAGAGAACCTGAGGCTAGGTGGCAGACTGCGTGGCTGGGGCTGACTTAAGGGGAAACTGAGACTCAGAACTGGCTGTGGACTGCAGTGGAGAAACTCCCAGTCTCTCAGGAGTTAGTTGGAAAGTGGGCTAGAGATGAGCAGGCGAGTTACATTGTTCCTCTTCTGGCCCCTCCCCCACAGGCAGTGCCCCCAGCTCAGCAAGGAGGGTTGCGGTGCCCAGGTAAATACCTAAGGCCCTGTCCCCTTACAACTTAACAGGAGCCCCCAACAAAGAAATAGGGCCAAAATGAAAGAACAGAGCAAAACTTCAGAAAAAGAGCTAAGGGATGAGGAGATAACTAACCTATCTGATGGAGAATTTAAAGCCCTGGTAATCAAAATGCTCACAGAATTGATTGAGCTTGGTCAAAAAATGAAAGAACAAATGAAAAACACCCCAAATGAAATAAAGCAAAATATTCAGGGAACCAACAGTGACAAGAAGGAAACCAGGACTCAAAGAAACGATTTGGAACAAAAGAAAAAAATAAATATCCAACTGGAACAGAATGAAGAAATAAGAATTCAAAAAAATGAGGAGAGACTTTTGAACCTTTGGGACAACTTGAAACGTGCCAATATCCAAATTATATGGGTACCAGAAGGAGAAGAACAACAGCAAGAAATCAAAAACTTATTTGAACAAAGAATGAAGGAAAACTTCTCCAATCCAGGGAAGGAAATAGACTTCCAGGAAGTCCAGGAAGCCCAGAGAGTCCCAAAGAAGTTGGACCCAAAGAGGAACACACCAAGGCACATTAGCATTAAGTTACCCAAGATTAAAGACAAAGAGAGAATCTTAAAAGCAGCAAGAGGGAAGGAAAGAGTTACCTACAAAGGAGTGCCTGTAAGACTGTCAGCTGATTTCTCAAAAGAAACTTTGCAGGCAAAGAAGGGGCTGGGAAGAAGTATTTAAAGTCATGAAAGGCAAGGACCTATATCCAAGATTACTCTATCCAGCAAAGCTATCATTTAGAATGGAAGGGCAGATAAAGTGCTTCCCAAGTTAAAGGAGTTCATCATCACCAAGCCATTATTATATGAAATGTTAAAGGGACTTACTGAAGAAACAGATAAAAACTATGAACAGTAAAATGACAACAAACTCACAATTAGTAACAAATTAACCTAAAAAAAAAAAAGGAAGGAGGAGAAACAATGAAAACAAAAACTAAGCAAACAACTAGAACAGGAACAGAATCAGAGAAATGGACATCACATGGAGGGTTTTCAGTGGGGAGGGAGAAGGGAGGAATGGGGGGAAGGTACAGGGAAGAAGAAGCATAATTGGTAGGCATTAAATAGACAGGGAGAGGTAGAAAATGGTATAGGTAATAGAGGACTCAAAGAACTTATATGCACAATCCATGGACATAAACTAAGCGGGGAGGGGAATGCTGGAGGGTTGGGGGTGCAGGGTGGAGGGGAGATAAAGGGGGAAAAATTGGGAAAACTGTAATAAGGTAATCAATAAAATATACCTAAAAAAATAAAAGTCAGCAGCTCCAGTAGTAACTCTGCTCCAGGCTCCATCTCAGGTATCACTGACTGCACTGGGTGGAGCTCTTTGGTGGAAAAGGGTCATCTGGGTAGACACACATCTTGGGTCCAGTCTTCCTCTGGCAGCAGCCCAATTAGGCCAAAGATTTTGTCTAAGTGGTCAACTTCAGAGTTCCCACAGAAGAGAGGCTTTCAACGAAACATCTCAGCACAGTTACAGCCAGCACGCCACAAGCGCACAGGTGTCGCACATGTAGACTGCAGAAGAACTTCTGGAGCACGGTACCAGAGTGTAACAACCACGGGTGTGAGTGCCGTCCAACAGCTCCAGATTCTGGCCAGGCCAAAGTCAGCCAACTTGACTGTCCCACCACTTGTCACCAGAATGTTCTCTGGTTTTAAGTCTTGGTGAACAATGCAGTTGGAATGAAAGAAATCCAGGCCTCTGAGAAAATGGTGTATCAGATCCTTGATGGTCTCTACTGGCAAGTCAGGTGGTGGAGGGGTGGTGCTTTGTCCAGATATGTCCTTAGGTCTTGGTCCACATGCTCAAACATCAGGGGCACTTTGGTCTTTCAGTCAGTTTGGGCAATGGCACAGACGTCCACCAGTGGGACGATATGGGATGCTCAAAAGCCTCCAGCCGCCTCAGTAAGGCCACCTCACTAATTTTGCTGATGGGAAGGCCCCCTCCAGCACCTCCTCCACTGGGGACTCTCATGCTTTTGAGGGCCACAAAGTGGCCACTGTGGGGATCACAGACCTTGTACATTGTCTCATAGGCACCAGCACCAATCTTAGGCTCTGGCTCATATGGAAGAGTAGTCATTCTCACATGAGAGGAGACCACCTCCTGCCTGGAGCTGCAGGGAATGGGGTAGCCTGTTATAAGGCCCAGGAGCTAGTTTCTGAGGTCTGTTTGAAGCTCTGTTTGAAGCAGCTGGATGCTATGGGCCACAGACTAGACATGGGCCACAAACTAGACACAGGCCGCAACTAGAGTAGCTTCCTTACCACCACTCTCACCAGGTGACCAGCTGCCTCCTCTTCCTTTACTTTTAATCTGTATGTCTTTATATAGTTTTTTAAAATATATTTTATTGATTACGTTATTACAGTTGTCCCATTTTTTCTCCCCTTTATTCCCCTCCACCCTGTACTCCCCCGTCCCACCAGCATCCCCACACCTTAGTTCATGTCCATGGGTTATACATACAAGTTCTTTGCTTCTCCATCTCCCATACTATTCTTAATTTCCCCCTGTCTATTTTGTACCTGTCATTTACGCTTCTTATTCCTTGTACCTTTTTCTCCATTCTCCGCCTGCCCCTCCTTACTGATAACCTTCTTTGTGACCTTCATTTCTGTGAATCTGTTCCTGTTCTATTTGTTTGCTTGTTAATTTTTTTAGGTTCAATTGTTGATAGTTGTGAGTTTGTTGTCATTTTACTGTTCATAGTTTTTATCTTTTTCTGTTTCTTTGATAAGTCCCTTTAACATTTCATGTAATAATGGCTTGCTGATGATTAACTCCTTTAACTTGACCTTATCTGGGAAGCACTTTATCTGCCCTTCCATTCTAAATGATAGCTTTGCTGGATAGAGTAATCTTGGATGTAGCTCCTTACCTTTCATGACTTCAAATACTTCTTCCCAGCCCCTTCTTGCCTGCAAAGTTTCTTTTGAGAAATCAGCTGACAGTCTTATGGGCACTACTTTGTAAGTAACTGTCTCCTTTTCTCTTGATACTTTTAAGATTCTCTCCTTATCTTTGATCTCAGATAATGTAGTTATGATGTGTCTTGGTGTGTGCTTCCCTGAATCCAACTTCTTTGGGGTTCGTTGAGTTTCCTGGACTTCCTGGAAGTCTATTTCCTTTGCCAGATTATGGAAGTTCTCCTTCATTATGTTTTCAATTTCTTGCTCTTCCTTTTCTCCTTCTGGCATCACTAAGATTTGGATGTTGGAACGTTTAATGTTGTCCTGGAGGTTCCTAAGCCTCTCCTCATTTTTTTTGAATTCTTATTTCTTCATTCTGTTCCAGGTGGATGTTTATTTCTTCCTTTTGTTCCAAATCATTGATCTGAGTCCCAGTTTCCTTTCCATCACTATTGGTTTCCTGTACATTTTCATTTATTTTACTTTTAACAGCCATCACTTTTTCCTCTATTTTGTGACCATACTGAGTCATTTCTATGAGCACCTTGATTACCAGTGTTTTGAACTCTGCATCTGATAGATTTGCTATCTCTTCATTGCTTGGTTATATTTTTTCTGGAGCTTTGATCTGTTCTTTCATTTGGGAGATATATATATATATATATATATATATATATATATATATATATATATTTTTTTTTTTTTTTTTTTTTTTTTTTTTTTTTTTTTTTTTTTTTTTTTTTTTTTTTTTTTTGACTCTGTAGGCCTGTTCTGTAGTAAGGAGCAGAGCCTTAAGTATTTACCAGGTTGGGTCAACCCACGTTGCTGCATTCTGGTGCTGTATTTTGGAGGAGGAGTTTGAGAGAGAACAATGCCACTTGCTTAGCTCTCAGCAGGCTTTCAGTCACTTCCTCCACTACCCACAAGCAAATTGGGCCCTTCTAGTTCTGATTCCTGGTGGGTGGGTTTGTGTATGTTCTAGGACCCTGTGGGTCTCTCCAATGAACTCTCTTGTGAGGCTGGGAGTTTCTTCTGCCACCTCAACCCCCACAGGTTTTTTCAGTCAGAGCTTTTGAGGCTTTATTTTCCCACACTGGAACCCCAGGTTGCGCAGTCTGTCTTGCTCCCCAGTTGTTCCTCCTGGTTTATTCACACACAAATGTGGGACCTCTGATCCATCTGCCTTGCCGCAAGTCCTCCCTGCCTCAGCTGCCCATCTCTGCTCCTCCAACTGGTCTGGATGAATGTTTCTTCTTTAACTCCTTGGTTGTTGGACTTCCATACAGTTCAATTTTATGACAATTCTGGTTATGTTATTTCTAAATTTGTTGTTGTCCTTCTTTTGGTTGTGTGAGGAGGCAAAGTATATCTACCTACACCTCCATCTGGGCCGGAAGTCTAAGTTCAGCATCTGGAGCATCTTTTCATATGTTTATTTGCCATCTGTGTATCTTATTTTTCAGATTATTTGATTTAAAAAAAAAACTGCTGTTTACATTTAATATTATTATGTATTAGTTTTAGGTGTTCAGCAGAGTGGTTAGACAATCATAAGACAGTTCCATTTTAAATTTTTTGAGGTATCCTCATACTGCTTTCCATAGTAGTTGTACTCATCTGCATTCCCACCAATGGCGCAAAAGCATTCCCTTTTTTTCACATCCTTGCCAACACTTGTCACTTGTTGTTTTATTGATGATAGCCACTCTGACAGGTGCAAGGTGATATCTCATCATGGTTTTGTATGTCTTTGTTAGCTCATTTTTTAGTTGAGTTGTTTGTGTTCTTATTTTTGGGTTTCAGAGTTCTTTGTATAACCTTAAAGGGGGATACTTATGGCCCATTGTCCCTAGCTTTGGGGATTAAGCATTCTGAGTCATTTTTTCCTTCTTATTATAATTTATGAGATTATCTCATGGCATTGAAACATTCTTGGACTTGGAATACCATGATGTTCTAATGAGTTTATTTAGCAACTTCATATATTCAGAGATGGCAGTATGGTCAGATGGACCAAAAAACCCTCATTGGCCTCTTGTAGCAGAATATTGACCCTGTGTGTCATTTAACCTGTATAGGCTTTATTTGTCTCTTTAAACCAGGAAAATATCACTTGGTCTAAATAATCTGAATTCTGAGAAGCATCAAATGAGATGATCAAAATGAAGTACATTTGTGGGGGGGCTCTGCCTGCAGGGACCCCCAGCCGCTATGGATAAGAATAAGTCTACCAAGATATGATCTTCTTGGGGAGGAAAGGTGGCTGAACTCTCAAAGAAGGGCCAGGAGCTTTTTCCTGAATGGTCTTTTATTGGGTTCATTTGCAAAGGATACAGGGCATATATACATAAAGCCCATCAATCATTGTCAGGCAGTAAGGATCAGACAATAGATAACATTCGAAGAACTATGAGGGCTTATTTTGAGTCAGGGTCAGATAGCTAAAGTTCCATAAAACTTTGGGGAAACAAACTCATTTCAGGCTTGGGCTTGGACCCTTATCATTTGAATTGAGGGTATTAGCAAAGCAGGTTTCACAGGATTTTATGCATTCTTTCTTAGGCCTGATTGCCCCAGGGATATCGCCCTTTCCAGCACCACCCTCTGTCATTGTTTCAGGCTTAAGTCAGGCAGAGGAGGTAAGGCAGCCAAGGGATTAGGGGACTTCTTGCAGACAGAATGAGGACTCAGGCTATGTCAAAGCCGAGGGGCAATGGTCTGTCATCCCCTTTTTCTGTAGCCCCCCAAGTCCTTCCCTGGGGGCCCCTTCACGAGCATGCCTTAGATCATCCCTCCCTTGAGGAATCTTACCTGTCATTGGCTAAAAGGTCATCCACTCAGGGACAAACAGGGTGAAGTAATGGGGGCAGAGGCAGTGCTCCTGCCAGGGAGATAAGCTTTGTCTCCTTAGTGGCTTAGGGTCCCAAGGTTTCTCATTCAGCCTTAGCCATGGGGGGCTGTGGCTTCTGAAACCAGGCAGGGCGGTTCCCAACATCCATTTATACAGTATAACGTTACAGAAATGTGTGACTATTTTTAAAATCATATCTGCTGTTATGCTTTTAAATTATGTAAGTTGAGAAATTTTATAACTATTTCAAACTGATTTCTTCTTCCTGGAAATAATGGACAAAAAATTATCCTCTAACAAAATGAAAACATCATGTCATGTGTGTCAAACCCAATTTTAGGCAGAATACTTTTTTGGGCTTTGCATTTGATTTAAGTTCTCTGTTTTCAAAATGAAGTAATCCAAATGATGTCATGCTTGTGTCCTGGAATTAAAGAAGGAATGACGTCTCTATTTCTTGTTTCTTAAAAAATAGATTCCCTAAAATAATTCTTAATAGAACAGCAGAATGTAGCCAAATACATTCGCTGCCATGAAATTTCCTTTGGCTTGGCTTAATAGAATCTCTGGGATTTATGAAAAAATTTCTTTGCTACTCTTGCAGCCCTAAGTCATGTTATCAGTTTTGAACAGACTTGGGATGGCCGTCTATTGCCACTCATTATGGTATATTGCTTGAAGTGAGACCTTTGTTCTGTCAAAAGTAAGAGTGCTTCTGGAGTGAGAAAGCCTTTGAATCAGCCAGAACCTTTTCCCTTTAGTATCAAAAGGCTCAACTGCAAGGAGACTAAGAACCAGGAGAGGAGTGTTTTGGTCCTATCTGCCTCTGTATGATAGTCAAATCATCTGACTTTTTTGGACCCCCATTACCTCAGCTGTAAAGCCAAAGGGTTGGGCTGTATAATCCATAGTGTCCCTAATGCCAAATGCTAGGCTTGTGAAAAATACTGATTCTGAAAAGGTAAAACATTGTCCTGTGTACATAGATTCATGCAATCCCAGAGCCATTGTACAGCAAAACAAAGCTTGGATTTCATGAGGGGAGAACTTTTCAAAGACTTTCTCTTAAATAATGAAATAAGGCAGATAACATCAACACAGGAATAAGCCAGTCTATATTATGGAATATGAAATTTCCTCTATCAATTTCCTAGGGTCACTGTTAAAACTTATTGCAAAAACGGGAGCCAAGTAGATCACGTGGCTAGGAGACCTGGAATAAACCTGTGGTATTTTTTAGGTACCGTCGCATTGTTAGAGACAGCCATCTATTAAACTCATTTTATGCTTATAACGACGTGAAAAATTACCGCCTACATTTTCGAGTTCGGGAAACAGAGGTATTAGAGATTTCGTGGCTTGCCAGGTTCCACAGATAGCGGCAGACTTCACATTTGCCTGCGCATGTAGGGAAGGGTTCCCGAGCCTCGGGAGCCTCCTCTGCGGAGCTTTGTAAAAGAGAAGGTCTCAGTCTACTGACACGATTAGCTAACCAGCTGGGCGTTCTATGAGTCAGGCCCCTTTTACACGCCGTACACAGCTTTTCTCAGCTCTCAAAACAATCCTACCAATTAGGCCCTTTTAGTACTTGCTTACTCTTTGACCGGCTGGGTACTCAGATCACCGTGGAGCTGCAGGAGGCGGGCGTCACCGCCACCCGGCCGACCCTGCAGAGTGCTGGGGGGTCTGGGAAAATGTGGGCAACAAAGTGATGGGATGTTACGGGGTTTCGCTTCTCTGAAGCAGTGAGGAACCTCTCTAGCTGTGGTGTCCTCATACTGTTGTCTGTCCCAGAGCTCCCCCGGGCTTTGCGCCACTTTGCGCCCAGAGGTTTGTGTGTATCGATTACCGTGCACGTTTGCGTCTCCCGTTCAGACACCGGAGCAGCAGGAAAGAACGCTGAGGATGGCGTAGACTACAGGGTTAGGAGCCCCGAGCGGTACGGAGGGGCTAGCGTTCCCTTGCAGGCACTTTACTCAGACGTCCCTGCAGTTTAGCAGATGTGGAGGCCGGGCCTCGAGCCCGGACCTGGAGGCAGGCAGGGGGCGGGGGCGGCGCCGGGAGGCGGGGCCAGGGAGCGGACTAGGAAGGCTGGCGTCCAGGCTCCTTCCGAGCACTCTGAGGCTTCCGAGGCCGCCTGCAGCTCCGCAGTAGAGACCCCTGCACTGGGACCCGTAATGCGCCTCTGCCCGCTGCTGCTCCAGCTACTTGCACTGTGCGGTGCTCACCCCTTGGCCGCGCCGCGCAGTCTCAGCCTGAGGGGAAGTTGGAGGATTCGCAGCGGGAATGGCTCACTCGAGCTGCCAGGGGAGGTCCCCGGGTGCGTGCACATGGCCTTGTTCCAGCGGAACCTCATCCAGGTACCGTGTGTGGCCTTCCCCGCGAGACTGCACTCGCATTCCCTTTGTGGCGAGGGGCCCAGGAACTGCCTGTGAGCCTCCTCCCCGCTTGTCCCCGGCTGTTCTCCTCTATTGGGCACTGACTTACCCTCTGCGGTGTGTGGTCTTTGGGGGGAACTGCCTAGCGCTGTTGGAGAAGAGAACCGCGGGGAACCCCGCTGGATGGAGGCTGACTGACCCGCGCTGGGACCTCAGTAACTGGAAAGCGGAAGTTTTCTCAGGGCAAACTGTCTTGCTACTTGCGGTGTACTTATTGCCATAGTTCTCCATGGGAGCGTGGATAAGAAGAACATGTTGTCACTGACAAAGCCTAAGGCAGGGCTTACTTTTTCCAACTACCTAGACACGGCAGAGGGCGATAGTCTTTGGCTAAGTAAATGTTTACTGTATTCAGTAGTGTCTCAAGTTTTCATTTTCTTTTTAGTTTTTCATTTTCGCTGTTAGGCCTCAGGGAGTCAGATTAGGCTTTTGCGGTACATGGGTTGAATAGACAAACCTGCTAGTGTAAGGTTAGGATTGTCAGTGTGAGTGTAAAGGATACATAACTTTTAAAGCTGATTGGGATATGAAGAAAGGTGCTCTGTCTTCTCAGGGCGTTTGATGTGTGTGTTTCTCAATAGATGCTCCAAATTACAGACTTTTGGAAGACGTTTTCCTGTTTGACTGTGTGCAGAAGTTTGCAAACAGACTTTTACCTTCCCCTGTTTTCTTGGTTCCACCTACTGTGGTCATTTTCCCATTCTTGTCTTTGCCTGGGTAATATATACTTGGTAAATAGTTTGCATGCATTGTCTCAATTCTCATAAGAACTCTATGGAATATGTCTTTGCATTTTATGGATAATAGGCTGTTAAGGAGCCCAGAGCAGTTAGAGAATTTATCCAAGATCACACAGCAACTAAATAGCAGAAATGTATTCTGACCCACACTGGCCTCACTCTGCAGCCTGGGTTTTGCAGTATGCTACACTTACCCTGCTGTTTTTAAAAACCATGTGTTTTTGAAACACTGTGATTGACTGTCAGGAGTATTATTCAAAATTTACTTAAATGGCAAGATGATCAACTAGAGTTATGCAAAGTTTCTGATCTGGTATGCATTAGCTTTTTTCCAAGAATGTATGTCAGAAAGGAAGTTTCTTTGACACTACAGTCCAGTTTATTTTTTAAGTAAATAATCCTCAAACTTAAGTACTTTATTTTATAGTTATCAAACTTGTGACATAGACCACAGCTGACTTTGGCACCCTGAGGCTTCAGTTACACATGCTTTGAGAGCACCTGTGTTCATTTTGCAAGGGCTCTCCTTGCCTCATTGCACTGGTACAGTTAAGACAGTGTGAACTCATTAGTGGCTTTAGCAAGTCAGATTATTGATCCATGTTCCAACAATATCAGGGAACAATGTTGGGTAACTAGTCAATGAGAATGAAGTTGCTCAAAATATGAAATAACTGACTTTTCCTCATGGGAATAACTTTCAGTTTCTCTTAAATCTGTTAATAAATTTTTAGGAAAACTTTAAATTTTAGTAAGGTGGGTGTGAGTCTTAAATAATAGTGGAATGAGAGATAGGGAGGTTTCACAGGGCTTGGGGAACTCCAGGCCCAATAGTGAACAGCAGTATCACTATTGAATACTGTGTGATGTTGTTATGGCACCTGCTTTATTACGAAATTACTTTTTGGTGCTGACCTCAGGAAATATTTCACAGTGTAGAGCAGACATTGGCCCAAATATTGTGTTTACGTAAGAACTTGAACCACATCTTGCCAAAGTCATTCACTTATTTATTCACTCCCCTAATTATCTCATAAGTATTTATTCACTACCTCCAATGTGGCAGGCACTATTCCAAGTGCTTGATGTCACATAGTGAAGAAAGCAAAGTCTTTGGCCAATAGACA
Source organism: Tonatia bakeri (assembly GCA_004024845.1). NCBI lineage: Eukaryota > Metazoa > Chordata > Mammalia > Chiroptera > Phyllostomidae > Tonatia > Tonatia bakeri. Next base: position 32,019 of record PVIA01010533.1, read on the forward strand.
TTCTAGCAGAGAGACAGATAGTAAACAAATTAATAGATAATATAATGATAGGTACTGCACTGAATAAAAATAAAGCAGGTTAAAGGAAGAGAAAGTAAAGGCTGACTGGGAAGGATTGCTATTTTTAAAAAGTAATTAAAGATAGTGATTTGATAAGTGACTTTTAAAGCAGAGATCTTTTTGATGAGGTCAGTTTTAAGGAGAAGTGCATTCCCAGCAAAGAGGAAAAAAAGACAGACATGGGGAGAGGAGAGCCCTTGAGGTGGGAACATGTTTGAAAATTCCAGGAATAGTAAGCAGGCCATTGTAGCGGGAGACCACAGGGGGCAGATCATGCAGGGTTTGTAAACCATGGGAAACACTTTGGATTTTATTTTTCAGGTGATGGGAAGCTATTGGGGGTTTTGAGCTTGGACTTGCATGATTAGATGTGCCTTTTAGAAGGCCATTTTGGCGTGAAGACTACAGTGCATCAGAATAGACGCATGGAGACGAGGTGGGGGACTATTACTGTTGTATGGGCAAGAGTTGATTCTTGGGTTGGCCCAGGGTAGTCGCAGTGAAATGGTGAGAATAGTCGTGAGTATACATTTTGAACATGGAACAAACAGGATTTGTTTAGTTGGATTAGTTAATGGATTGAATGTGAGGTGTGAGAAAAAGAGGAGTCAAGAAAAACTTGAGGTTCTTGTCAGTGTGCATACTTGGCTAAATGGAGTTAGCAGTTACTGAGAGCTAGGTGTCTTAGTTCTCTCTCTTTCCTAAAGGTTCTCATTCAGTCATGCAGCCTACTATTATGCCATGCCATACACTAAAAGAGGCATTAGAAATAAAAAAGAAATGAGTAAGATCCAGTTCCTATTTTGTGGGAGGCCAGATTAACTACAACCTAATCAATAACCTTATGATAAATACTTAGGTAAGGGACCCTTCTTAGGAATTTTCTCAGCTTTCCTGTGCAATTTCTCAGTTGTGTAAGTATGAAAAACAGTTTTAATAAAAGATATCCTCAGTGTGCCCAAGTTAGAAAATAGAGAGGTAAGAAAAAGAAAATGTGGAAGCCTGGTTTCCAGATATAACTATTATTAAAATTTAAAAATACACTATATCCATTTGGAGGTTTCCTATGTATACATATTTATGATAAGCATTTAAATATATACTTTCACAATCTTTTAATACTAAATATTCATATATATTTAATTCTCACTTGAGAATGTGTTTGTTGACTATAGAGGGAGAGAGAAAGAAAGAGAAAGAAAGAAAAAAAGAAAGGAAGGAAGGAAGGAGGGAAGGAAGGAAAGGAGAGAAGGGAAGGAAGGAAAGGAAGGAAGGAAGGAAGGAAAGGAAGGAAGGAAGGAAGGAAGGAAGGAAGGAAGGAAGGAAGGAAGGATTGTTGCCTTCCATATGCACCCAGATCAGGGATCAAACTCACAACTAGGTGTGGCCAGACCAGGAACTGAACCTCTAACCTTTTGCTGTATGGTATGATGCTCCAACCGAGCCAACATGCAACAAAAACCTGTTTCTACAAATCATGTTAAATGGCTCTTGTTTTATTCTATTGTGTACATTTGCCATCTTTTATTATCAGTCATTTATTATTGAATCTGACTCCATTTATGTGACTCCATTTTTTTCTATTCTTTATGAAGATTCTTTTAAGTAAATTTTAGTTAATGGACATCCTTATTTTCTTAGACAAAGTTTTAGAAGTGGAATTGCTGATTCAAAAGGTATGCATTTTTTAGTCTTTTAATACAGACTTCAAATTGTTCTCCATAAAAGTTGTACCAGCTTTATACTTCCATCTTTATTTTATCTGAATGCTTATTTTAGGTGCAAATGTGGATTGTTGTTAAAAACAAAATTTACTTTCTATTGAGGTTAAATACTTTATATGTTTTTTTATAGGTTTAGTGGTGATTTATGGTTATTTACTCATGTGTTTTTATCTATTTTCCTATTGGCTATTCTTTTTTAAAATGATTTATTGTTTATGCTATTACAGTTGTCCCAGTTTTTTTCCCCTTTCCCCCCTTCACCCAGCTCACCCCCAACTTCCATAGACAATTTCCACAGAGTTGTCCATGTCCATGGGTCCTTCATATATGTTCTTTGACTATTCCTTCACCTTCTGTCAATCACTTTCCACTTGCCTTCTCCCCTCTTACAGATGTCAATCTCTTCCATAATTCTATGCCTCTGGTTCTATTTTGCGTATTAGTTTATTTTGTTCATTAGATTCCTCTTATAAGTAAGATCATATGATAATTGTCTTTCACCGACTGGCTGATTTCATTTAGCATAATAGTCTCCAGTTTGACCCATGCTGTTGCAAAAGGTGGGATTTTTTTCTGCTGCATAGTATTCCATTGTGTAAATGTACCACCATTTTTAATCTACTCATCTTCTGTTGGGCATGTAAGCTGTTTCCAAATCTTGGCTATTGTAGATAGTGCTGCTATGACATTGGAGTACGTACATTCTTTTGAAAAAAAATTTTTTTTGATTCTTAGGATATATTCCCAATAGTGGAATTGCTGAGTCAAAAGGCAGTTCCATTTTAAGTTTTTTGAGGAAATTCCATACTGTTTTTCACAGTGGCTGCACCAGTCTGCATTCCCACCAACGGTACACTAGGGTTCCCTTTTCTCCACATCCTTGCTGGTACTTGTTTGTACTAGTACCCCTGCACTAGCTGTCAGCCTGCTCTCCATCTATGAGTCTGTCCCCATTTTCCTTGTCAGTTCAGTTTGTCCGTTAGATTCCACATATGAGTGAAATCATATGGTGTTTGTCCTTCTCCCGCTGGCTTATTTCACTTAACATAATGTTCTCCAGGTCCATCCATACTGTTGCAAAGGGTACAATTTTCTTGTTAAGAATGGACCGTTTGACTTAATTTGTTCATTTTATGATGTGAAATGATCTCAAAAGCTTTTAGGAAAGGAACCGTTTAAAAATCTGTATCTTTTTCTTCTCAAAGTTTGACCAATTAAACCATGTGACATCAAGAGATAAATCAGCTAAGGACTTTGTATTTGAAATTTAAATTTGAACAGAAATAATCATCAATAAATAATGTCACTCAATTTTGGGGAAGAGAGAAACATGAGGTTTTTAAGCCCTCATTTTTTAAAAAAAGGCATCCTAAAGAGCTTTTGATTCTTAAACATGGACATATGTTTCTTCATTTGATGCCACATGGGGTGTGTTTAGGGCACAGGAAGCTTTGCTTCTCATGACCAAACACTGGGAATCAAAGGGTTATTTGAGGACTGAATCTTTAGGTGAGTGCTGGCTTATCACATGTTAGTCCTTACATGTGTTCCTTATCACATGTAAGTCTGTAGTCAGCCTGTGAACATCATCTTCATGTAGTATTCATTTCATGTCTTTCATGTTCAATGCACTGTCCTTGGCTCCTCTCAAGTGCACTTGTTTATATAATTCTCACAACAACCATGTGGAAATGGTATAATTATTCACGTTGACTGAGGCTCAGAGAAGTTATGGCCTGAGATCATGCATCTGATAAATTGTGGGGGCAAGGATTCAACCCAATTCTTTTCACACTCTACATTTTTGTTGGCAAGAAGAACAAATAGTAAGCAAAGGGAATAATTATTCTTTTAGTTTAAAGATGTCCAATGAAAAGAATGCCAAGAGCACAATATAGTGTTCAAAATATACCACTGGACTTTCAGTCAAGATGGCAGCACACACAAACATGGCTCACCTTTTCACATAACCACATCAAAACTACAACTAAAATATAGAACAACCATCACTCAGAACCATCAGAAATTGAGTTGAATGGAAGTCTGATAACTACAGAATTCAGGAAATCACATCCATCAAGACTGGTAGGAGGGGCGCAGACACAGAACAGGCTGGTCCCTCACCCATGTGTGGTGTATAAAAATTACGGAGGGATATCTCAGGAGCAAGGAGTCCCAGCCCTATACTAGGCCCCTGAGCCCAGGGTTCCAGTGCCAGAAAGAACTCACTGCAACTTCTGGCTGCAAAAACTAGCATGGATTGATTTGGTGGAAGAAACTTTTGGAGCCCCAAGCAGTTCCTCTTAAAGAACCCACACATGGACTCACTTACTCAGACTCACTCCCTCTGAGCTCCAGTACTGGGGTAGGAGCTTGAAAGGCACCAGTGGGACACTGGGAGGAACTGAAGTATCTGGCATCAAGATGAGCAGAGGCCATTGTCCCTTTTCTAAACCCTCCCACCACAAAGCTGGCAAGCTGTTGCCATATCTGAGACTTCATCAATGTGGATAACACTGTTTGACCACCTTGGAGAACCCTAGAGACACTGCCCTACCCCCACTTATGGACCTACCCAAGCTGCTTTTCCAAATGAATGGCTGGTCTTCTCTTATGCTGGACAACTTCATAAAGTCTCTCAAGCAACAGCTGGCCTCAGTGAGTCTACGCCCTGCACTAGCAGCGCCAGCCTGCATTTGCAGCTTGGCTTCATCTTGGAATCTCCAAGCCCCGTACAAGTATCAGCCATCTCAGATTGCTATTCAGGCAGGGAGGGTGGTCCTGGGCAAAACATAGGTGGAGGCTGACCTTGTGTGTAACACTTGGGAAACCCCAGGGCCAGCACATAGTGGACAGCTACAGACCACATTGGTGCACCATCACCCTGCCCCTGCACAACTGATCCTCCATGGAGGCAAGAGGTTGGTGGTAAGTAGTTACAGCCAATCCTTGCAGCTGACCGGCCTGGGTAAATCCCACCCACTGATCTGCCAACAAAAACCAAGGCTCTCATCTACAAAAGGGGTGTGTACTCATCCCACAAGGCGGGTGTACCTAGAGTACCCAGTGTAGGTGATGGGGAGGCTATGTCACTGGAGTTGACAGGACACCTCCTACATCAGGCCACACTACCAAGACATGAAGTGAAAGCAGCTCTACCTAATACATAGAGAAATGAACACAGGGAGGCTGCCAAAATGAGGAGACAAAGAAACATGGCCCAAATGAATCAACAGATCAAAACTCTAGAAAAAGAGCTCAGCAAAATGGAAATAAGCAATCTATCAGGTGCAGAGTTCAAAACACTGGTCATAAGGATGCTCAAGGAACTTAGTGAAGACCTCAGCAGCACAAAAAAGATCCAGTCAGAAATGAAGGATTTACTAATTGAAGTAAAGAACAATTTATAGGGAAGTAAGAGTAGGATGGATGAAGCTAATAATCAAATCAATGATTTGGAACATAAGGAAGCAAAAAACAACCAATCAGAATAACAAGAAGAAAAAAGAATCCAAAAAATGAGGATAGTATAAGCAGCCTCTGGAACAACTTCAAGTGTTCAAACATTTGCATCATAGGGGTACCAGAAGAGAAAAGAAAGCAAGAAAATGGAAATCCATTTTAAATATTAATGAATAAAAACTTCCCTAATTTGGTGAAGGAAACAGACATGCAAATCCAGGAAGCACAAAGAGACCCAAAGATGTATGCACAGAGGCCCTCTCTAAGACACATCACATTTAATATAATGCCAAAATTTAAAGATGAAAAGAGATCTTAAAAGCAGCAAGAGAAAAGAAGTTAGTTACCTACAGGGCAGTTCCCATAAGACTGTGAACTGATTTCTTGAAAGAAACTTTGCAGGCTACAAGGGATTGGCAAGGAATATTCAAAGTCATGAAAAGCAGAGACCTCCGGCAAAGATTGCTCTATCCAGCAAAGCTATTATTTAGAATCAAAAGACAGATAAAGAGCTTCCCAGACAAAAAATAACTACAGGAGTTCATTATCATCAAACCATTATTGTATGAAATGTTAAAGGCAGTTATTTAAGAAAAAGAAGATCCAAACTACAGACAATAGAATGGCAATAAATACATATTTATCTACAATTGCATCTAAATAACAAACTAAGCAAACAAGAAGAACAGAGACAGAATGATGGATAAGGAAAGTGTTTTTATGGCTGCCAGATGGGAGGAGTTTGTGGGGAAATGGGTGAAGATGTGAAGGAATTAAGAAGTACAAATAGGTAGTTACAGAATAGCCATAGGGATGTAAAGTACAGTGCAGGAAATGGAGTAGCCAAAGAATGTGCATGACCCATGGACATGAGCAATGGTGGGGGATGGCCTGAAGGAGTGTGGGGTGCTGAGTGGAGGGGTGCAAAGAGGGGAAAATCAGGACAACTGTAATAGCATAATCAATATAATAAAAATTGTGATAAATTATAATTTTATATAATTATAAATTTTATAATAAAATTATAAATTATATAATAAAAACCAAAATATACCACTAAAAGCATCCCATTTGCTAAAATTTCTTGATAAATGCAAGCATTTCCTGAGGGTCATTCCCTGTCTATTCTCTGTCTCTTGGAAGTCTCTGAGTTTCAGCCATCACCTTTGTTCCAGAATTACTCAAATACTTGAATCTCTAACTACTACCATCTCCTGATTTGCCGCTGGGAATTTTGCTCCACTTTTTAATCTGAATGTCTTCAGGGCAATATTAAAACTTAGTGTATTCAAATATCTCTTCTCTCAATCTTCCCAATCCTTAAGTTTTATTATTGCCCCTGTTTATAATAGAAGAACCAATATTTTCTCAGTGAATAAAGGAATTTCAATGCTATTTTTGTTTTTTCTTTTCATTTATGGGGTTTTTTGGGGAAAAGTCCAGACATTGTTAATATAATGAGAATGGTTAGCACAACATTGATGTAACCTGGTAGCCAAGGAGAGTGAACGGGAATGTGCTTGCATGAATAATGATGACTTCACTGTACTATTCAGAGGGGGCTGTAGGTGCCTTTGAGTGAACATGTGTACTGTGTGGTCATTGCATTAAAATGACTGAGTGAGTAGAGCAACGAATCTGCATCAAATTTTGCGTTAAGCTTGAACATTCCTCCATGGAAACATTTGGATGATTCAAAAGGCCATAGCTATGGGCAACTGGTGATTGGCAGCTTCATCACAACAACACGTCCACTCCTGCATCATGTTTCATGCAGAGTTTTTTGGTGAAACGTCAAATCACCCAGGTGACTCAGCCCCCCTACAGCCCAGATTTGGCATACTGCAACTTCTGGCTCTTCCCAAAACCAAAATCACCTTTGAAAGGGAAGAGATTTTAGACTGTTGATGAGATTCAGGAAAATACGATGGGTAGCTGATGGCAGTTGGGAGAACTGTGTGAGGTCCCGTGGTGCCTACTTTGAAGGGGACTGAGGTGTCATTTTCTTATGTACAGTATTTCTTGTACTTTGTATTTTCTTCAATAAGTGTGTCTTTCATATTGCATGGCTGGATACCTTCTGGACAGACCTCATAAGCAGATATAGAGGAAATTTAGAAGCTTATAGAGAAAATGAGACATACTGTTATTCGCATGGTTGGATAACACAGTTTCTTGATATACAGTAAGTGTGGTAAATATCAATTATAAGTAACTAACTCAGGCCTCACATAGCATGTTTATCTCCTCCTTCCCACTTGGTAGGTAGCACTGACATAATTACTGACAGCATTTGTGACATTGATGGCAGTGTTAGGTAATGATGAAGAATGTGGACTCTGGAGCCAGATTTCCTGGGTCTGAATCCGTGCTTCAGCACTTAAGTAGTCATTTGACTTAGGGCCTTGGAGTCTTAGTAAAAGGCGTGATATTAATACCTGCTCCATAGGGTCCCGGGCAGCAGCTCTCACTTATTGTTCTTGCTAGGTTTATATGGTGTGAGGTACTGTGATATAGTTGAATGAATGCAGACCTTGGTGTTAGGCTGAGCTGGTTTTGTTCCTGGATGTACTTCTCTTTAGTGGTGGGGCCTCAGGAACGTCACTCCACCTTTTGGAGCTTCAGTTTCTTCCTCTATAAAATGGTATTTATTACACACGTTTGTTAGGAAAATAAGAGTGTGTGAGTGCCTATCTTGGAGACTGATAGGGGTAGTAAGTGCTCAACAAATGATACTGTTACTGGTTTTCGGGTTCATGGGCTTGCTTAACAGCTTAGTGACTTACATGGGTCCTTAGCAGTTTTAACACCAAACCACTATTTGCTTTAAATAGGACTCAGAATTTTAATATGAGCAAAGGGTGTCAGACCAATCTGGAACCAAATTAAGCTGGTTGCTTAGCATTTGGAATAGTTATTACAAATGTAATTTAAGTCTGCAACTTTTATTTTAGGGACAGTAAGGTATTTTCCCATAGTAGGAGAATTTTTTTTAAAAAGGCTTCAGTTTTGGGAGCAGTTTTAGATTCACAGCAAAATTGAATGGAAAATGAAGAGAGGTCCCATATACTCCCTCACATGCACAGCCTCCCCATTTTCAACATCCCCCATGGGAGCTGGTACATTTATTACTGTCAGTGAACCTACAGTGGCACCCATCATTATGACCCCAAACCTGTAGTTTACATTATCATTCACTTTTGGTGCAGTATATTCTGTGGGTATTGACAGCTGTATAATGATATGAACCCACCACTATAGTATCATTCAGAGTAATTTCACCATTCTCTGCCTATTCATGTCTCTCTCCCCCTTAGTCCCTGGCAACCACTGACCGTTTTACGATCTTCATAATTTTGCCTTTTCCAAAATGTCACGTGGTTGGAATCAAACAGTATGTAGCCTTTTCACATCAGCTTTTTAAGTAAGAAAAAATGCTTAATGCTTTAAATTCTATTTGCCTAGAAAACATATATCTGAGAAGATGGAGTTCAACATGCAGCTTCCTTCCAGTATCTGGGGGACAGGAGGAGGACTTGTGCCCTGAAAGCCAGGTCATCAGCAGCCCCAATGCTTAAAATGCAGACATGTTGCAACTGCATTAGCCTTCACACCTTCCTCATCATGATATTTTTAACTGCATTGGACCCAGTCCACAGTGTAGAGTTATAAATAGGGCTGGATGGAGACACGTGAGTAGGCTAATAATTAGGTGCCTCTTCAAACCTATGTCCTTAAGTATTTATTCCAAGTTTATTCATTGGAGAGGCTGAGTCCTCTGTGGGCAAGAGCAGAAAAGAAAGCAAGTTGGCTGGCTCAGAAAATCCCATTTAGCAGAACAAAACCAGACCTTAAAAGTCAGTTGGGTGATTACTGGTTGTTATTAAATCTCATCATCCACTCCTACTCCTAGTAGCTTATCAAAATATATCTTTCTTCCAGTCAGCACTGTCTGGCATGTACCTTTCTTTCCATCTTGGAACACAGTCAGTGATGCAGAGTCTCTTGCAGGTTTACACTCTGGGCAAGTGCCCAGCTGGTCTTTGCCAACCTAACGTGGCCGTCCAACCCTTACCTCTGTGGAACTTAGACACGTGGGCTTTTCCTTCTCCATCTGGAGTTGTAGTCCCCGAGGAAATCCCTCGGGCCTGTCCCAGTCAGGGGAGAAGCCCTTTGGGTCGGCACTGTTTCCCCCTGTAGCTGTGGGGATGGGTGCTCACAGAAGAGGAACCAAAAAGCTCTGCTTACCACTTTCTGTTTGCCTCCTGTCTGGGAGCCCTCATCTGGCAGGTAAAGGTGGAAGAAGAGTAGGAGAAGACAAACTAAGAGTGATGAAATGGGGGACTTGGGGCGGGACACTCAGGTGGAACGGCACCATGAACATCCAGCAGGCTCGTCACCTAGGGCAGAGTTTGGCAGCGTTTTCAGTAATGGGCTAGAGACGATTTTAGACTTCGTGGGCCATGTGGTTGGTCTCTGTCATGTCGTGAAAGCTGCCCTATATAATTTGTAAAGGGATGGGCACAACTGTTCTGCACTAAAATTATAATGATTGACACATGTCTGTTCTTAGTTTTCTGGCCACACAAAAACAGGTAGCAAGTTACATTTGGCCTGTGGGTTGTAGTTCTCTGACCTGGTCTGGGATAATACAGGAAACCTGAGGTTTGTAAGTGTCATGGTATCTGTGCTTCCTGTGTATTCTCTGTAGATATCCTTTTAGGGCTCACTTAGGAAAGGTGAATAAAAAAATAGCTTTGGAAACGCTAAGTAAATCCAGAGACTGGGAGTTTTGCTGACCTGTGGGCAGCAGAGAAGCATTGTCCCCAGAGGCCAGCTGAGTTAGTGGCAGCAGCAACAACAGTGAGGACAAGGGCAATGAGGGAATGACGGCTACACATCGGAAGTGTGGACTTTCATTTAATGCTAATACCTTGGAGGTGAGTTTGGTTTTAACAAGGGAAGCCAATCTTCTTTGATAGTGAAACTATATTATTTATATTTCAAAGTTCTTTCATTTCAGGTATTTTGTTGGGTTTTTTAAAAAAACCATCTTTTGGTATTTTTGGTATGCGAATGCCACGTCAACTTTGTTTGAAAGGTAATGGTCTTGCAGATGAATGGAGCTTTAGCCTTGAGGGATGGGCTGGCATGTGAAATCCCTATACTCCTAAGTCAATTCCTCATTAATTATTAGGCAATAAATAGTTATCATTAGTAATTTATTTAATGTTTAGTTTATTTTTTGCATACTTAATCACCTACCACAATTTCTATCAACAGGATCCTTACTACAGATTTAATGACCTTAACTACAGATGGATCTCCTTGGATAACTGGACCTATAGCAAGGAATTTCAAATCCCCTTTGAGATTAGGTATGTCTGTATGTATATCTATATCTCTTTTTATTTATTTTTATAATTATTTGAGCTTTTCTTCTTTTTCTGTCTCTGCAATAATTTATTGATTTTTTAGGTTTCATATAGGAGGGTTTTTTGACTAAAGCCTTATTATAAAAGTGAATTTATATGATATATATGGCCCTGGCCAGGTAGCTCAGTTACTTAAAGCATTATCCCAATGCACCACAGTTGTGGGTTCGATCCCTGGTCAGGGCACATACAAGAATCAACCGACAAATGCATAAATAAGTGGAACAACAAATCAATGTTTTTTTTTCTCTCTCTCCCTTCCTCTCTCTTTCTCTAAAATCAATAAATAAAAAAGAAATAAAAAAAGTGAATGTATGATTTAGGTTTTGATTTGTATATGAGAATGATGCCGTTGATTATCAGTCATGAACTTATGTCTCAGTCATTTTCCTGTGGTTATAATGGAGTCACCTAAACATGGTCAGTTCTCTTATCTGCATGTCCTTCTCCCTGCTCACAGCAATTAGTGGAGTGTATATATTTATGATATTATCAAGTAGGATCAGAAGCAAGTCATTTGTTCAGTGTGGTATGAACCAGTCTTTGAGACTAAGGCATTGACTTTATATTGTGTCATGAGGCCATGAGAAAAATCATGTTATAGTTTTCAGTAATGTTCTATGAAGCAGAATGTAACTTAATTATATCTACCATCATTATCGCTAAAAAAAAGAATTCTTCCGTCCCTTTTGTAGGTCTTTTCTGGTAAATTATTTAAAAGAGAAATAAAGGCAGAATATGGTGCTCAATATCACAACATTCCTGTGGTCCAGGCTCTTATTTCCCCATTAAGGGCCTTCTTTCACCTTGAACTCAACATATCCAAAATTTAACCAATTGACTTTCCCTCTTAATGTTACTTTATATTCTAACAGCCTCATTGTTTCTTTTGATATAACACCATTTCCTCAATCTTCTATGCCTAACGTATTTTTGTCTCATTGTATCTTTTCTTCATCTCCCTGTATTCAGTCTGCTTTTGAGTCTTGTTAATTTTGCCTAGCGTTTTTTCTTGATTCAGCCCCTTCTTCCTCATTTTCAAGTTTTCACCTTTGTCTACGCCTTAGTTAGTGAATGCCTGGAGTTAGGCCAAAACTGCCTAACTAAATTTATGGCTTATTCTTTTTATTTTCCAGTGCACTCATCTTCTGAAAATATTGATTTTTACCATGGTGTTCTTGCTCAATAACTGCTGTCTCTTCCTGTTGATTGGCAAATCAGATTTAATCTTCTCTGCTTGTCTGTGGAAATACTGCTTAATGTTGCCCATCCCTGTGTCACTTCCTGCACCCCCTCCTGCCCTGCTGACTTGTCCAACTTTCTCACGTTGGGTCCCAGCATGACTTCTGAACCTGAATCAAGCCTGTTACCTTAGTGTTGTTGATGCTCTTAGCACTCACGTCTTTGGGTTTTGCAAAAACTCTTTGTGTCTATTATTTAACTTGGTTTTCATAAGAACTTTGTGAAGTTCTAGAAAAAAGTCAGTGAATTTGGAAATTGTAAGTTGTGCTCATGATTTTATGGTGATTGAAATATTATGAAGAAAGATAAGGGTCACTCAGTATAAAAATGTATTAAACTTCTGGAAATTTCATTGGAAACTGATTTTTAATGATATGTATTTTCTGTGAAATATTTATTCCTTTAGTTCTAAACTAATATAAAAGACAGCTAAGTTAATGTTTTATACTTCTTGTCTTAATTTTCTTTTTTTAGCAAGTGGCAAAAAGTAAATTTGGTTTTTGAGGGCGTCGATACAGTTGCAAAAGTCCTGCTCAATAATATTCTTATTGGGAAAACAAACAACATGTTCAAAAGATATGTAAGTACATAATAACAGCAGGTTAAAAATCCCCACTTATATGTGTTTCTGTTAATTGTCATTGTGAGTAGACAAAGGTAGGTTCATGCTTGCCCATGCAGGCTGGCACAAGCTCTTTGAAGCACTGCTTAAGTTACTTTATTTGTCAGTGGTTACATTTGTAGGATGATAAAAATACTACAGATCCTATGGAGTAATTGTGAGAATTTAGTAAGCTAATTGTATAAAATGACCGGCACATTTCTTGACACATGGGAAGTATTTAACAAATGCCATTTCTTCCTCTGCTATTTGGTAGTCCAGAGTTTCGTGGGAAATGACAATTGGCACAGCATTTTAAAAGAAAATGTTCCTTCCTTTCTGGCATAATTACGTTATGAGATCATATCCTGATGTCCCTTCCCTTTCAAGGGTAGACTTGCCAAAACAAAAGTAATTTATCATTACATGCTATTTATACCAAAGAGTCATGAAGCATCTAGGAAATCCTTGGCAGTTCAAGGCCATATGTAAATAGCCAGAGCAGACATTACAGAGCTAGATATATTTTCTGCTTGCTCTGTTTACTAGGAGCATCATCTGTCAGTACAAACAGAAGGAGAAAACTAGAAATCTACTTTGGGTAGGAGAATGTACTCAGTTATAATTAAAAGTCGGCAACTTAGTTATACTATTTTGAAAAAGTGTTTTTTCTTGCAAAAAGGCTCAACATAAAGGTTTCAATTATTTTATGCATCTCTCCTTCCATCTTATACATGCCTATATCTAAACTTTTACACACAAGGCTACTTCCACATTTGTTCTTTGCCTTTAATTCAGAGCTTTGATATTACCCAAGTGGTCAGACCCCGAAACTCCATTGAGCTGCATTTCCAGTCACCAGTGTTGTATGCGGAGCAGCAGAGCAGAGCCCACACTCTCTACGAGGTGCCCCCAAACTGCCCTCCGAATGTCCAGAAGGGAGAATGCCATGTCAACTTCATTCGAAAGGTAACGGTCTCACAAGTAGATGGGACTGTAACCTTGAGGGTGGGGTGTGCTGGTATGTGAAATGCTTGTTTGAAGACTCCCTTGGGAAGTTGGACATCTCTTTCTTGTCTCCTAGTGGGATTTGAAAATTTTTAAAAATAAGAGCCAAAAGATTATATAATTTTTTTGTGGAGAATTTTTGTCTTTTTAGATTTTTTTTCTCGAAGCATGTTTCAGAACTTAGGTAACATCAAGAAAAAAGGACAAATAGGTAACTAGCGATGTAACTTTACACATTACTTTTCAACATTTAGATTTATCAAACTTTTCACCGGGCCATAATGTTCATATTTATTAGTGATTCTTGTTACTAGGAAGCCTTCTGTAATTGTTAATATATATGCTGGCATGTTCTTATATTTTACTGGTAGGTTCTAATGAAATCTAACACCAGATAACAAAAGCCACAAGGGGATGTTTTTCTTTGAGTCTAATATCAGGCTAGATGAATTGGATTTACTCTAATTCATGGTTGAATTAGTATTCTATCTACTTAGTTTTTTATTTTATTTAAAAGTATTTTGATTGTGTTAAAATACACATAACACAAAATTTACCATCTTAGCCATTTTTAAGTGTGCAGTTCAGCATTATTAAGCACATTTGCACTGATGTGAAAGGAATCTCCAGAACATTTTTCATGCAGCACAACTGAAACCCTATACTCAATAAAAAATAACTCCTCATTTACTCTTTCTCCCAGCCCCTGACAACCACCATTCTTTGTGTGGCTATGAGGTTGACTCCTCTAGATTCCTTATATAAGTAGAATCACACAGTATTTGTCTTTTTGTGGTTGGCTTGTTACACTTACTAGAATGTTCTCCAGGTCCATCCATGTTGTAGCGCATGCCAGAATTTCCTTCCTTTTTAAAGCCTAATGATATTCCATTGTATGTATATACCACATTTTATTTATTCAGTCATCTGTTAGTAGACATTTGAGTTGCTTCCTCCTTTGGCTCTTTTGAATAATGTTGCTATGTATGGACATACATATATCTCTTCGAGACCTTGCTAACAATTTTTTTTATACATACCCAGAAGTGGGATGACTGCATTACATGATAATTCTAAATGTTTTCAGGAATTAGCATTTAATTTTAACAAGTGTAATCATTGGTTTCATCATGAAAATACTAAGTGTATTTTTTTAGCACTTGTTGCCTGAAACCGCAGTTGATAAATTCTGATTATTTAAATTAAGCAGCTCTTACCTTTAAATCATGCTTCCTTAAAGTAAGTACTAAGGTCAGAATTAAACTCCCATTTGACTCCATGTACCTGGATTCATGTCAGTGTGTCGATAACCATGTGTTCATTCGGCTGTGATGGGACAGGAAGTGACCTGAGTAGTCAGGAGTTCCATGGAACACTTACTCACTTACACTTTGTTTAAACATCAGCTTTTGTTTTTTGCCTTTGGCTTCAAATGGCAAAGTGGTTTTAATACTAGAGGTTGCACTTCCCTGCCCTCTTCTATCTTCAACCTTCTATGGAAACATGGACTTCCTTGTTCCTAACGTGAAAGTTCACTTTTCAGGTCATCAGTATGGGTATATGTATGTTATACAAATATCCATGTAGTAGCTGCCCTCTGCCCGCTAGTCACTTTGTGGCATTTAAAACACACTTGCAATTTGTTTAGATAGAACAAACTCCTTTGTTACTAATATCAGGAATCAGACCCAGGTTTCTACCCTCACACTGAGAGCGGGAGACTAAATTTGGGGTGTGTTTCTGGCTAGATTGACCTGATCCAGTGTGAAAAGCAAGCCAGGAATTGTGGATCTGAATTCTGGCTTTACAAACCCAGAAGGGTCTTAGGCAAGTCTGTCATATGTGTATGGAGCTAATCTCTTCCTTTCCTTCCTGAGTGTTAATATGAAGATACAGTGAAATATTAATGTAAATGTACTTTCCATAATAAAGTGCTATATAGCTATTTCAAATGTAGGGTGGTAATATTATTTATTTTGGAGACATATTTCTGTAATTACAGACCTCTAAGTGTGTAACTGACAAAATGCCTCAGAGTTTAGCTTCTGTGAAGTTAGTGGGAAAGAGGTGGAGAATGGATATAGTGAGGGAATGTTACTCTCCATCTATTCTTTGACCTCTCTGCTTTCTCCACCTCTTATCTCTGTTTCCTTCTCTGTCCAGCCTGAATGGTGGAACCCATCACCATTGGAATATTCACCTCCCCCTTTGGAATATTCCACATCATCTTTCTTGCTTTCCATTGACATCCTTGGCTGTTCCTGCTAAGTCTCTTTACCCAGACCAACTTCCTCCTCCTAAAAAAGTCTTACTATTCAGTCCTCTCTTTGTTCTGGACACTCTTCTCCTTTCATTTTTGTATCCTCTGTAGTCTGTCTCATGTATCTTTATTTCTTCAATGACCAATCAAATTTCCAGTGACTTCTAATATTGTATTGTCAGTTCAGACCTCTCTTTAATTCAGACCTGATATTCAGTCACCTGTTTTGGCATCTTCACTTGGCTGATTCGCTGGGACCTAAAGCTCAGTACGTCCAGCACTGCACTTGGGATCCAAACCCTTCTCCCAAAACTCCCTGTCTTGCTAAATGGAATACCACACAGGACAGTCACTGGAGCCAAAATCCTAGGTGTTATTTTTGATTCCTCAATCTCATTTTCTTCCCTCCTCAAATCCATGGCTAAGTCTTTTGATAATGTGGATGTTACCTCGTCAGTGGTTCTCAAATCTGCCCACGCTCCATTCCTGCTGTCATGCTTGAGTTCAGTCTGTCGTCATTTCTTGCATGAAATATTGCCCCAGTATCTCTACAACCTCATTTGTCTTCCTCCAGTTCATTTGCCACAGAGCAGCCAGAATGTTCTTTTCAGACAAAAATCACAGCACTTCCCCTTTTAAAAACTCTCCAACCATTGCTCATTGCCTTTAGGCTACAGCCTAGAAGTCTTAGCTCTGTTAGCCCACAATTACTTTTTTAGTATTCTGCCGATTCTCCCATTGTTCTCTCTGCATTTCCTGGACAGCATCGCACTTTCTCGCTGTTACTACTGAAAGGGATTCTTTACTTCCCTTTCCCCTAAATACCCTGGACAGGTGGGACTTACCCTCAAGTCTCCATATAAAAGTTGCTATTATTTAAGAAATCTTGTTTGATAACTCCTTCCCCCATTATTTGTTCCCTGTGTGTTTCCTTTGTATTTGTAATTTCTTTTTTTTATTTAGAGCCTGAATTTCTTGCTGGACTGTGAGCGCTATAAACAGAAGGACTGTGTCTGATTTGTGCATCGATATACTACCAGCCTAACACATAGAAAGCACTTTGCAAATATTTTTTTGAATAAGTGATAACATATTTAGAGAGGTTGTATGAATAGAAATGATTTGTAGACATTGGTGGGGAAAATAGTCTTATGTAGAAGATGTTGAATATATATACACACACACATATATATATTTTTAGATGTTTAATATTTTTGCTCTTTTACTTCTCCCTGTCCCTGATGAAAAGAATTATATATCTGAACTTACAAACTTTCCAATAAATATCCCCATGGTGGGTTTCCTTCTGAACATGACACTTACCTGGTGAATTTCAACAGATACAGATGCTATGAAATGGTTTTAATTCTTTATTTTTCCCAGTAATGGAAATGAATTGGTCTTTGTCTCTCATAAATACAGAGCTTGGGAAATCATGCTTAAATGAGAACAGTTTGGCCAGATCCTCAGGCTGTACTCTACAAATGCTCCCTTCAAAAAGATCTTAGTACTTCCTCTGTGCCTGTTCCTTTTTAAAAGCTGAACTCATTGTCTCATACATTTTAATGAACCGTATTTTGAAAATAATTTTTTCTTTTAAGAAGTAGAAATTAGAAATATTCTGCTTAAAAAGGGATTTATTTTAAGGGAACCGTCTCCTGCTTTTGAATTTGAACCTTTGTAAGTCAATATGAAAATTGAAATGTGCCTGAAGGGAGAGGCAGGGAGCCAGGCTGGGGAAGACTGGACGAAAGGTCTGCCTGGGCCACCTGTGTTAGTGAACTGGTCGCTCCGGGGCTGTAAGTTCAGAACAAGTACTTCTGAATTCATACTGGAGCACATAGGGCCTGGCAAGTCTAGCTAGAGTTTTTTAAAGTGTTAATCTTCCAATTTGTTTCTTCATATTTTATAGTTATTTAAACACAATATTCTCTGTAGTCATTCCATGTAAATACAATGGTAGGTTAAGAGATACTTTTGAGAAGTCTAAAAAGTAACTATTCTGTCGCCTCAATGTAATATGCTTTTGAAGAACAAATTTACCTAATTAAATTTTATGTTCTTAGAACATTTCTGCAAAATATAACTAGCTACATAAGTTGATATATTAGTAATCTATTGCTGTGTAACAAATAATGTCAAAAATTATCAGCTTAAAATGACACTTATTGTCATAGTTTCTGTCAGGAAGGTGTGGCTTAGCTGGGTGTCTCTGGCTCAAGGTCACTCATGAGGTTACCGTGGAGCCATGGACGAGGGCTGCAGTCATCTCCAGGCTGACTGGGAGTGTTTGTGTGTACGTTCCTGCATGTGGTTATCAGCAGGCCTCAGGTTAGCTTCCAAGCCCACTCCTATGGGCCTGTCTACAGAGCCGCACCATGACATGGCAGCTGGCTTCCTCCTTGGCCAAGAGGGAGTGGGAGTGAGCTCCCCAAGCAGAAGGTGCAATCTTTTATAACCAAATTTTAGAAGTTATCACCTCTAACTGTATTCTGCTGACTAGAAGTGATTTGTTAGGTCTAATCTCTACTCATGGGGAGGAGATTCCACAAGGGCATGAATACTAGGGGGAAATCATTGTAGGCCATTTTACTTTTATTTTTGTTTATTATTTATTTTTTAATCCTCACCTGAGTATATGTTTATTGATTTTAGAGAGAGAGGAAGCAAGGTGGGTGGGGGGGGGGAGAGGCAGACAGAGACAGAGAGAGATAGATGAGAGAGAAACGTTGATTGGCTGCCTCCTATAGGTGCCCTGACTGGGGATTGAACTAGCAACCTAGATATAAGCCCTGACCAGGAATCAAATCTGCAACCTTTAGGTATGCAACACTCCAACTAACAGTTACCCTGCCAGAGCATTGTGGGCCATTTTAGATCCTGTGGATAGTACACATACACATATACTACAATGGAGTTAATTCTGTGCTCCTACCCCTCAAATTTGTTTTTTTACCACCCCGCTAAATATGTATGTTGAAGTCCTAAACTTCTGTGGCTCAACATGTAATCTTTTTTTTAAAATTTATTTTATTTTTTATTTTTTAAATTCTTTATTGATTATGCTATTACAGTTGGTCCATTTTCCCCCTTCACTCCCCACCACCCTGCCCACCCCTCCCACCCTCATTCCCCCCTATAGTTCATGTCCATGTGTCATAAGTTCTTCAGTGTCTACATTTCCCATACTATTCTTACCCTGCCCCTGTCTATTTTCTACCTACTGTCTATGCTACTTATTCTCTATATCTTT
>PVIA01010534.1:0-51041 GCA_004024845.1 Tonatia bakeri
GTCACTCTTTATCCCCTCTTTCCCCTCTTTTCCCTCCTCCCACCCCCTTTCCCTCTGTGAATCACCATGCTGCTGCGTCTGTGAGGCTTTTCTTCTTTGCTGAATCCCTTCACTGTTTCTCCCCACGCCCCTCCCCTCCAACAGCTGTCAGCCTGTCCTCTGTGTGCACGGGCTGCACAGTGGCCCTTCGTAAGAACTCATGGCAGAGAGCGGCCTTGCCAGCTGCACGCTCGGCAGGCCCCGGTTCCTTATGCCTGGTGCGTCCGAGGACTCACTTTGTTTTCACTTGTCCTGTCCCCAGGGCTTTGGGACAATTTGCTGGGAAGCAATGAAACCTCCAGGGAGATGCTGGGCTTTCTGCTTTTCCTGTAGAAGTGTGCTTAAGAGATTCATTGGAGAAATTAAGTGGAATGTGACCAAAGCTTGACTCTGTGATCTGAGTTGAGGGGGCAGCTCATCCCAATTGTATTAATTACCCCAGAGGGTATTGGTCTTAATTAACTTTTATTTTTAGGGTTACGGGAGGAATAGTCTCTGCGAGAGCAGGGGACAGCCAACCTCCTGGGCATGGAGGTGGTGAGGAAGAAGGCACGTGTGGAATCCAAGCGGAAGCTAGGGATCTGGGTTAGCCTGGGCCACAGTGTCTGTCAAAGGCAGTAGTGGGAGAAGACGTGAAAACAGACTCCTTCTGGACAGTGAAAGGCTTTGGGTGCCTCTCTAAGGTGTCTGGAGTAGCTCCTGGCATGTTTGGAGGAGCCAGTTTACCTGGCCGTGACCAGGAGGGGCTTGGGGGGAGGACGGTCTCCAAGATGGCCGTCCACCTTGGCCCTCGCACTGCTCACCCTCCGTTCGTTCTCAGAAAACAGCCAACGCGGCAGCTCCCAGTGGCCGGGATTGCGACACCGATGTGTTTGTTCCCCGTGTTTGTGAAATACCTCGGAGGCACCGTTCCAGTCCCACCTGACTCGTTTTCTGATTGCCACACAGCCTTGGCTCCATCTGCCAATACTCCACTGGGGCTGACTGGTCAGAGATTCTGAGATGTTTGTGGACTCAGAGTTTAAGAGACATCCTCTCCATCTGCCTGAGTGAGGAGATTCTTCCCTTCTCGAAGCTTCTGAAGATCACCTTGTTGGACTAGGAGGAAACTCTGGTGTCCTGGAGCGAGTAGAGTGACCCTGGGCCACTGGCTTGACCTCTTCAAGCTCTCATTCCTTCAACTGCATAATGAGGGTAATAATTCCTATCTTGTAACTTTGCAACCCACAAGTAGACTGCTGGATGGAAGGTCAGGCTACCAGCTCAGCCACTAGGCTTTCTGCCCCAAAGGTTGTTGAAAGAAAAGTTGACCTCAAATTTCTGAGTCATTAAAATTCAATCTTGCATTTAATTCTTGCAAATGAATTACTATCAATCTTTGACTGAGAGCAGGAAGAAGAGGCCTGGCTAATAAATAACAGAATAGGAACCCGAAAGCCCCTGGAAATTGGCTCAAGAATATGGTCCATAGTACCCACTCAGCCTTAGGCTGCAAGAGGCATCATTTCCTTCACTGACCTCCTTCTACCAAAGGAAAAAAAAAACAAAAACAAATCCTGAAATTGGGAAGAGGAAGAGCTAACAATTATTGGGCTTCTATTATGTGTCCATCACGGAGAGACTAGGAGAGTTTGCATATAGTTTCTCTTTCTGTCATCTCCTCAAACCTAAGAAGTAGGCAGGGTTTTCTCCAAATAAATCACTCATTTCATAAATATTTATTGAGTGGTAATTACATACTAGGCATTGGTGTAGGACAGTGATTTTCAACCTTTTTCATCTCATGGCACACATAAGCTGATTACTACCTTTTTGTGGCACACCGAAAAATATATTTTTTCCCAATCTGACAAAAATAGGTGTAATTTTGATTTGTTCACACAAGATGGCTATTGTGTTGGTTGTTGTCATTTTTTAATTTGAGAACCTAAGGGAAAAGAGGTCTGTGTCCCTGACTATTTGTCAGGTATTGCATGTATTAAAAATTCTTGTGGCACACCGGTTGAAAATCGCTGCTCTAGGAACTAGGGCATTGGGGGAAACTGAGACCCAGTGTGGTGCTGTGACTTGCTCAAGGTCACACAGCTGGTACATGGCCAGCCAAGGTAAGATCCCACCTTTTCTGAGGCTGGTTTTAGGGTTATTTTCATTCTTGGGTGCTGCACAGACACAGACACACAAATAGGCAGATACATGTACACACACACAAATGCAACCATACTCACAAGCCACAGGCACATACCTGCATACACACTCACCCAGCATGAAGCGCACCCATTCACACACACACGCACACACACACACACAGTTACATACATACTTGTACATGCATTAGCACACAACATTCCATTCCTTGGGAAGAATTTTTTCAAATTGCTGGAATCTCTGAAAATTTCAGATCAGTAATATTACATATAGAATTTCAAAGATTTCATTCTTTTTGTTTCCTTTTTCCCCTCTCCCTTTCATTTCTCCCTTCCTTTTTCTTCTCTCTGTTTCCATTCTGTGACCAGACCTCTCTTTCTGCATTTTTTAGCTATGAAGTCACAGGGAATTATTAGGACTTCTGGGCTCAGGTGGGAAGACTCAACCAGAAAACAAAGACTCTCTCTAAGGCACCAAAGGCTGAATCTCTTTGCTAGATCCTGCCTTAAATGAGCTTTCTCCCATGTGGCTGCACTAATCTCCTGAAATTCCCTTCCCACCCAAACCTCTGCCTCTCTGCCATCAGGGGTGGCACGCTCAAGTTCAAGTCAAGACCTTGCAACTGGGTGTCCCCAGCCTCAGTTCCCAACCTCTCCTGCCCTCTCATGCATGCGCCAGGCGCCAACGAGGGCCTCTTCCAAGTGTTTCATCACGCCCTGGGGTGGGGGTGCCTCTACTTTTATTTCAACACTTCGCTTCCACCCGGCATCTGTTTGCCAGCTAATAGGTGAAGTAACTTCTGATGGCTGGCGGCATTCAAGCAGAGATGCTGTGCTCTAGTCTGTGAAATGCTGGTAGGGGCATTGTAAGCCTGCCTTGTCCTTAGGCTGGGGTACTGTGTTTTAGCTCAGCTCATCAGTGTAGGAAATTCTGACTCCTCAGAATATTTCATCACCCAGGTGGCTCAAGGTGGGGCAGTAGAATTTGAGAATCTTTGGCAACTCTCATGTCTCAATCCTTGAAAAGTGCCAAGAGAGTCACCTTACCCAACTCACCTATTTTCCTATGGTGCCAGTGATCTCTTTATGTATACCTCAACCACCTTAGCATTGAAAGGACCTGGAAAGTGTGCTTAGGGATCCACTGGGACCTTTGGAGTTCAGGTCTTAGCATCACTGATGCTTCCCCTGACCATTTGGCCATGTTGCCCAGTTGGGTGAGCTTGCTGTTGAATTCTGGCACTCACAAATGACTCATCAACAACAACTGTCCTGGGGGACAGCATATTGTGCAGACAACCCAGGGATGGGTTTAGTAACATGTGCTTTTTCTGGGGCAAACTCACTGTAACATGCACACACACATGCATACACCCCACTGGAGAAGATTAAAAGGGAAGATGGAAACAGGAGATCCGATAGGGATGGTGCCATGAAAGAGAACACCACCCAATGAGAAAGGGACGTGAGCACCCAGGTGCCTCATAGGCATGGGGCCAGACTTTGGGATGGTTCAAAGATAGAGAAATGGAATTCCGAAGGTGGGCTTCTCTTGGGCATTTAGCTGATAGTCTTACATGGTGATTCCTTATGATCAGGTCTTCCGTTGTAACCAGACTGAAAACTGGTAGCACGCAAGGATCAGGGCTGAAGAACAATTTCCTTCCCTTGTACCACCTAACTCAGACCCTTAGGGGTAGAGAACTTTCAACCAATGCAGGGAAGGAAAGGAGGCCAGGCTACATTTGTATGAGGCTAGGTTATGTTCAAAATCCTTTACAGTGACTCAATCCTTTCTGGGGGCTGAGCTCGCTTTCAGGCATGTGACCCTCCTCACCTCCCTTATCCTGAGCTCATTTTTGTGTCTAACAGGGTCAGGCTTGCTGAGCTGTCTTCTAGCAGGGGAGGCAAGATTTACACAGCCAGAGTATGGTGTCAGCATGAGCCACAGAGAGTTTGCTGAAGCATCATGACGTTTGGATGACAGCCTGAGGCATCCATGCAAAGGAGTGTCCCTTTCTGCTATAGATCCTGTCCCTTCTGTTACAGGGAAGACTTCGTGGGGCAAGTTGGGCGCTGCGGGGGGCTTGGGAGTAAGAAGAGAGGAGGCTGGTTGGGGCAGAAAGAATGGCACAACCTAAAGAACAGCTCAGGGCTTGCACACACCATTCATTTGTTCATTTTTTCTCTTGTTTATTCATTCATTTGCCCCCCAAAGACTTCATGAACCCGGCTCTGCACCAGGTGCTGTCCCAGCCTGGGGAGCAGAGCCGTGACAAAGTCTGGTTTATAAAGTTGTGCAGAAGCCAGATAATGAACAAATATTACAAGAGTACTGGCCAGAAAAAGCACAGAGTGTCACAGGAGTGTGGATCAGGCAGGGGGCAGGATGAGGGTCAGTGAGCCTGGACCCTAAAAGAAAAGGGGTCAACCTGGAAATAGGACAGGGTGGGAGGAACAACAAGAAGTGTTTTAAGCATGAAGATCTGGGAACATAAAGAGCCTGGCTTTTGTAAGACACTTGAAGAAGTCCTGTGTGGCGGAGTGTGGAAAGTCCAGGGTGGGGGGCTGGGGTAGAGGGAGTGGTGAGTGAACAGTGGGTGGGGGAAGCCAGGAAGAGGCCACACAGGACCTTCTGAGCCATGGCAAGGATTCTGGACTTCACCTGAGCAGTCTAAGCAAGAGATGCTATTGACCTGAATTAAGGTGTGGGTAGTGTGGGGCAAAAATGTGGCAGCTTGGTGAGTTATTTAGAAAAGAATGTCCTACTCAACAGAGCTATCCATAATGCTGTTTCCAGCTCTGCACCTTTGTGCTGGCAACCTGTGCTTGTGAAGGAGGCCAAGGCTCTCCACGGGAACCCTCCCGGCTCCCCCAGGCCCTCCATGCATCAGTGGGACCTTCTTCCTCCCATGGCCCCTTTCTAGTGGCCCGTGCCCTCCCCTGCCTCACCCCCAAGTTACCCTAAGGAACCTGTGGCTCCTCTTCCCCCCGCCTAAATGCTCCATGGCTGTCCTCAGTCAAACACCTTATTTTTGTCTCAAGAGCCAGGGCCCTTCGAGCCTGCTTGTCCTCTTACTAGCTGGGCAGGCTTGTGTCTTCAGCCTGGCGAGGCTCATGGCTGTGTCTGTAAACGCCGCACCTGCTATTGTTATCAAGGCACACACCCCTCACCATCCCCCCTCACTCCTCCCCAGCCTCCTTTCTGTCCCCTCTCCAACTTGCCAGCACCCCAGCCACACTGGAGCCCCCTCCGTGCCCCAAGCACACCCATGTATTTCTTTTCAACACTTTGCTCATGCTGTTCCCTCTGCCTGCAACACCCTTCCTTCCCTCAGGGCGCTGAGGCTCAGGTCTTGTTTCCCAAGGGAACCTTTCCTAGAGGTAGACATAATGCTCCTGCCCAGCCCAACTGTAAGGCAGACTGACTTCTTCCTCCTGTCTCCCCAGCACTTGGGGGCGTTTCTTGATAATAAAACACACTAGTGTGTATTCCTGCAGTTGTTGGGGGGTGCCAGTCTCCCCTCACAGATGAGTTTCCTGTGGGCAGGGATATGTGTTATTCACCTCCCTGCTCTGACTATGCGGCACGGAGCCCAGAACGCCATGTGGCGCTCAGAGCGAGTTGGGTGAATGAATGAAATGGTCTGGTGCACTTGTCTGCGGGGAGACAAAGACGGTGTCTAAATGATCTTTGTTTCCTCAATGCCTGGCACTCAGCAGGGCTTCACTCAATTCTCCTTGCCCTTGACTGATGGATAGATAAGGCAGGTATAGGTAGAGTCATGAAGCAAAGAAAGGTATGAAGGGCCAAGGGGATGGGGAATTCGGACAGTGGGATCAGGAGCGCAGAGATGCTGGCAGCCCCCTGAAGGGAGGACCTGGGGCTGGAGAGCGGGGTTGCCATGGAGCTGGGAAGTTCAGGCTGGATCCTTACCTAGCCGTGTGGGAGGGAAGAGACCCCGCCCAGCCTGAGGGGGAGTATTAACACATCAGAATGACCTGAGGAGTATTTCATGAGCTTAGCTTTTAATAATAAAAATGAAATTATATTAAAAATACAACCGTGTGTGGGTTGCAGGACTCGTTAACGATCCCTCACACGGTCAGATGCATGCCCCTTTAATTGAGGCCGGTAATGACCGTGATAATAATACCCTGGATCTGTTTATGGTCTCTTTCTTCTGAGGAGCTCAAAGCTCTTTTTCTTCCTATCTCATCTCTCTCCCTGACTTCCCAGGGAAGTGGGTCTTATTATGCCCATTTCTCAGGTGTGTGCATGGTGTGACTCACTCTGTGGCTCTGGTGCTTGCCTCCTGGTCCCCCACCTTTACCCCCCTGGCCTGGGTGGGGCCCTGGTGCTTCTCTCCTCCCTGGGCTCTGAACCTGGAGCACCCCATTTCCTGGGTGACTAAGAAGCCTGGCTCACTGCGAAGGTGCTCAGCAGGAACAAAGAAGCAGAAAAAGGGGGGGGGGCAGGCGAAGAAGGGGGAGGAGGAGGAAGAAGGCCTGCAGAGAACACGGGAGGTGCAGAGAAGGTTGACGGCAGGACTCCCAGCCCCCTGAGGGCCGGGACCACGTCTCGTTTACCTTTCTATTCCCAGACCAAACTCAGTGCTTGGCATGTTGCATGACATATGTAAACAGCCATGGCATTATTCGAGACCTAGCTCAACTGTTACCTCTTCCCAGAAGCTTTTTTTTTTGGTTCCTCCCAGTGTCCCCACCATATTGTCACTGGACCCTCAAAGCCCTTGGAGCCTCTGTTTATCCTTCTCAAGAAACTTTGCATTAGAGTTAACTGTCCATGTGTCAGCCACCCTCATGCAGGTGTCCACTCCTTCCTGAGGGTCTGTTAGCACAGGCCTCTCACACAGAAGGTACACATGGAGCAGTATGGGCGAGGCTGGGCGTTGAAATAAGAAAGACCCCAGTTGCATCCCTGGTTCTGCCTCTTATCAGCTGGGTGGCTCGGGAAGCCCCTTGACCTCTTCAAGTTTCTCCTTCCTCATCACAGAGTGGAGCAGAGAAAGCCCATGCTCTTGGGCTGTGGTAAGGTTAACCACAGTGACAGTGCTTGACACCTAGTAGGTCTAGCTCAGTATTCATT
This sequence comes from Tonatia bakeri, assembly GCA_004024845.1. Lineage (NCBI taxonomy): Eukaryota > Metazoa > Chordata > Mammalia > Chiroptera > Phyllostomidae > Tonatia > Tonatia bakeri. The sequence goes on from PVIA01010534.1 coordinate 7,294, forward strand.
TCCTGTGATTAATTTTAGATTTGGTGATTCCCAGCTCTGGCTCCGAAATAGAACCACCCTTTTGAGGAACAGACCTGCCTGGAAGACCCCTGGGAAATTCTGAGCCCATGGGTCTGGGGAGGGGCCAAGGCATCTACCTTTTAAAATAGCTCCCCTGGCTCTTCTAATGCTGAGGGAGGGTCTTATGAAACCTATGATTGGATACAAAATGGTACAAAAGTCCCTGAGTTCTCTGGTTTCTAGAGTTCAGTTCAGAGAGGGCAGTAAAAACTTGTGGGTAAAATGATCAATATCCTGCTCCTGATGGAACCACAGGTAACAGATTGCCTTTGACCTTGACCAGTCTTGGAGATGGTGGGAAAGAGGGCTGTCCGTGATCATCAGGGGCTCCTACATTTTTTCACAGTCAAGGAAGAAGATGAGGCAGGCCGTGGTTCTTTACTGGATGCTGACCACTGAGGAGGACCACAGCTGCACGGCGGCTGGAGGGGCACCCTTCCACGGTGTGGGGTAATGGGCAGTGAGCAGCGCCCCAGGGCGTGTTCAGGCCAAGTCAGAGAAGACAAACTTCCTTTGCAGGACCTTGGATGGGTGGGCTGAATGATTTTTCAGGGTTTGAGCCCGTGTTTCTAGACTTCAAGTCCAGTGCTCTTTCTATAACGTTGAGTAGACCCAGGGTCGTGGACCCCTGCTCTGGGAGCCCAGCCGTTCATTTGTGGCAGATGGTTCACTGGACGCTCGGGGAGCAGAGAGGAAGAGAAGAGCGGCAGCGAAAGTCTGTGGCGGAGGTGACGTGTGAGCCAGGCGCGTTAGGTGGGGAGGAGGGAGAAAGCCGTCGTTCCCACTTCTTCGCCTCCCACTCACTTCTGCAGCGCCAGCCGCTGCAGTCTGCTCCTCCCACGACGTGGGACTGGGCTCACTGAGGTCATCGGTGACCTTCTTGTGGCAAATCCAATAAATGAGTCACAGTCTTCATTTTAACTAATGTGGGGGTCACACTTGACACTGAGCTCACTTCTCCCTTGACTCTCGGTTCTGCCCGTGCACCCCCACCGTCCCTTCTCAATTTCCCTATGAGCTCACCTTTCCCTGCTAGCTGCATATCTTCCGTCTGTCCATCTGTCTGTCCATCCACCCACCCATCCTTCCTTCCACTTATCTATTGATCTATGTATCTATGTATCTATGTATCTATGTATCTATCTATCATTAAAATTAAGGAGAGTTTAATGAAAGCACTGTTTATGAAAGTATGGAGGGATTAAGGGAGTCCAACAAGAGATAGTGCATCACTCTAAGACGAATAATCTATGGGAGCCATTACCAGCCTTAGGCTTGAAAGCCATGAGGTTATTGAAACCCAGACTATAGCTATAAAAGGGGGCTTCCTGTGAACAGCTTCAATAGAGGGATCCAGTCAACCAGAGGCATAACTGCCCCTGACTTTCCCCCACCCTCGGAGCCCCCTGCTTCCTTCCTCTACATCCCCACCCTGAGGACTCGTTGCTGCTGCAATTCCTGACACCCCTGAATTGCTATCTTGGGTCAAGATTTCTCTCCTGACCATCTGAACACCCAACTATCTACTTATTGGACATCTCTAGCTGTCTTTTTTAAACACAGCATGTCCGCAGTGGAACTCATGGCTTCCCTCCCAAACTGTTGGTCTTATACATTACCTGGCTGTGTGAATGGCATCCCTGAATCCTGACCTTCATTTCCTCCCCATATCCCTCACCAAGTCCGGTCAAACCCACACCCAGACGTTCAACAGATGACGTCCTTTCTTCATCCCCACTCCCACTCTCTTTGTTCGGGGCCTTCTTTTCTCTCCCTGGATTGCAGAAATTGTTTCCTAGTTAACCTTCTTGTTCTTATCTTACATCTTTGTTGCTGGAGATGCTAATTGTCTCTTAAGGTCCACTCTCTTTCTCTTCTTAGTTAAAGAATCCCCATTTTTAGTTAGGTACATAACCCGTGATGTGAGTGACAACACCTGTCAGCCTCTCTTGCAGCTAATGATCATGTTGCTAAGCTCTGTACAAGAAGGTATCAGCAGAAGTGTCACATGGAAGTGCTGGGAAGTTTCCTTAAACCAGAGAGGATGCATTCTTCTTTATGCTGCTCTGTTCTGACACCTGGAACATGAATATGATGGCTGAAGTTCCAACAGTCACCTTGGTCCAGTAGAGAATGACATTCACGGAGTGAAGAATGGCCTTCACCATTCTTCACGTGTAAGACACATTCTTAAGGCTTCAGTGAAGCCATAAGTCAATATTCCTGGACTTCTTCAATGCAGTGGTGAAATAAGTCTAACTTGACTCAGCCTCTATTACCTTTGTTTTTCTTTTACTTGCAAAGGAACATAATTCTCACTAGTGCACCTTGGACCCAGGGGGTTTGTCGAAGATGTTGTGCCCCACACACCTCCCTTGGACCACCTGATTTCAGCACAGCTTTGAGGACATTTTCACGCATGCTGTGAGTGTCCTATTGTAAACATGCAGGGCTTGTTCAAAACCACAACAGGCCAGTCATCCCCTGCCCAGGCACAATCTGGAGGAGTGATGGGGAAGGGGAGAGCTAATGCCTCCTGAAGGGAACCCTCAGCCCATGGGGACTGAAAGTTAGTGTCAGTATGAAGTTCATTAATAGTGACTCAGAGGGTCCCTAGCAAGACTGAGTTCTAGGTGCTCACATAGCTCAAAAGCACACCCCTTGCTGTCTCTTCCCCCAATTCCTAACTCGCTCTTCTTGCTCTGTCCCTGCTGCTTCTTGGGGTCACCTTGCAAGTAAGCCACTTCCACCCATGTTCTTGTCTCAGGCTCTGCTGCTGGGAGAACCCACAGGGTTCTCTCAAAAAACGTAGCTCTACTTGTGCCCTTCCCTTCCCCAAGTCCATCCCTAGAGCCCGTTAACTCCTGGATGGTGATATAACTTCTTGGCCTTGTCCACAGGGCCCTGCAAGCTCTGGTCACCTCCCCCCTGGCAGCTCTGTCCCCCTCCTCTTGGCCCCCTGTGTGCCCTTTGCTCCAGCCACAACATGCCGTCAGCAGTTTCATGCTCTGGTGCCTTCTCACTGATTGGAACATCCCTTACCTTCCCCCACAGCAAAGGCTCAGGTGCATTTCACCATTCTGCTCATGTGTCCTATCTTCTGGGCAGCACCCTCCGACCCCCACTGCCCTACCCCACAGCCAAGTTCAGCTGGAGCTGCCCCTTGTCCAGGGTTTCATTCTTACTTCACACCAAACTCGAACCATCTCGTTAGCTGTCTTTCTCTCCTCTCGACTTTGTGCTGCTTTCCAGAACAGAGACCCTATAGCGGACCTGCTGCTGAGAGGGTCGGAGTAGAAATGCCAGGTTTTTAAATGGCAGTGTGAGTGGGGACAGGACTGGGGTGGAAGGCCCAGAGAGGGGCGTGTGCATGGTGCAGTCTTAGACTGATAGTGTGGTCTACACGCTGAGACCCCACACTGTAGCATCACATTTCCCCAGGATTTGGTCTTCTGCTCTTTCGTCCTGAGCTTACCCACCACCTCCCACCTGTCCTCCTGCTCAGAGCTTTAACCACGCCCAGCCCTAAGTTTACCATTCCTGTGCTTAGGAGTCGCCCCGACTCTGCACATCCTCTACCTGAGTTGCTTTCTCCCCCACTTCCTGCTCCCCTGGGGTATTTCCCCTTGTTCAAGGCCTTTCCTAGTATACCTGCATCCCTAAGCCCTTTCCTGCCTGGTGGGTTTTTGAAGAAAGCTTGTTGTGTTTGGGTGGGGTAGGGAGGTGTGTATATATGTTTTAAACAAATATTTACATGAGGCTTAATATATTCTAGGCACTATTCTACACAACTAATTTAATATACATAACAATTCCATAAGGAGGGTTTTGTTATTGTTCCCATTTTACAGATTATAAAACTGAGGCACAGAGAAACTGAGTAACTTTTCTAAAGTTACACAACTAGAAAGTGTTTAGAGAAAGAACTTGAGTTTAATCAATTTGTTCCCTAGATCCATGGTCCTACTTGGGACATAGGCAAGGGACTTTGACTGTTGTGCTGAGGAGAATGAACTTGCCTTTGCAAACAGGGGGGCCACAGAAGAGCTTTGAGTTTGGACACTGTGGATGGAAGGAGAGTGGCTCTGGGGAGGACTGGGCTATAAGGGGCTATTGGACACAGGTGCGGGGCTGCTCCTCAGGCCCCAGGGCTCTCAGCTCCTGGGAAGCCTCTGACCAATCACAGCAGAGCATGCACAGCAACAGTGGCAGGGAATGTGGGGGGGGGTCCTTTTTTTACTGATACTCTGAACTGAAAAAAAAGACAGTCACTTGCTTGGTATTTCAATCAACTTTCCCTCCTGGGGAAGGCCTGGTGACCAAGGTAGCTTGCAGGGACCCTGCAGGTAGCTGGGAACACCTCTAGAGGCTGGGGCTGTGGGTGAGGCACAGGTATTGGCCCTGCCATCAAGGACCAGGGAGAGGGAGAGGACTTCCCAGCGGGAGGTCTGCTCTTGGCTCCCACCAGCCTCCCTTCTGTTCTGCTTTGGGGGGTGGGATGGGTGCTCAGAATAGTGATGATGGTGCTTACTAATGGATATGAGGGTCACAGGAAGAATTTTGGACTAACAGTCAAGAATTCTAACTTAATCTTGCTGGGTGATTTTGATGGCAAGCCATTTCTCATCTATGGACCTCAGTTTCACCATTCGTGGAATGCAAAGGCTGGATTGGATGCCCATAATGGACGCTTTCAGCCTGATCATGAATCATTCTACCTATGTGTGGGAGGAGGGACACTGGGGTGTGCTATGGCCTGAATTGTGTCCCTTAAGCTCATATGTTAATGTCTTAACCCTCAGTACCTCAGCATGTGGCTGTATTTGGAGATAGAATCTTTAAAGATGTGGTTAAGGTTAAATGAAGTCCCGGGGATAGGCACTCTCCAATCTGCCTGGCGTTCTTGTGAGAAGAGGAGATTAGGACACAGCCACACAGAGAAGGATGACTGTATGAAGACACTGAAAGACACAATAAGCCAAGGAGAAAGGCCTTAGAAAAAACCACCTGCTGACAACTTAATCTTAGACTTGAAGCCTTCAGAACTGTAAGAACTGTTTAAGGCACCCCATCTGTAGTCCTGGGCTATGATGGCCCTAGCAAACTGGTGCAGGGTGGCACCTCTGACTGATCCAATGGCACTGTCCCCAGCTGTGGTACCTTGATCCCCGCAGGGCCAGGCTAAACTAAGCATGAAGGGAGTGCAAGCAGGACAGGGTCAATCTATGTCATCTTGGACAACACACGTTGTGCCTGGTGTGTGTTCAGGGCTAGAGGAGAAAGCCCTGCACTTAAAGACCTTCTAATCTCATGAGGAGACAAACATACAGGGAGGCAATGCTCACCCAATGGGAGTTCTGGGGTGATGAAACAGGTACATCACACAAACACAGGAAGTCCAGGATGACTTCACAGAGAAAATGCTTTGAAGGGTCGGCTGTGATACCCACTGATCATGGAATGGAGGGAACAGCATCTCAGGCAAAGGGATTAGCATGTGCAAAGGCACAGAGGCACACATGGTTCCAGGAGGGGAGAGAGATACAGTGCTGGAAAGCAGGGCTGGGCTGGGTCAGTCAGGTCCATCTGTGTTGGTTGGACTTCATCCTGACTGGGCTGGGGAGCCTGCAGATAGTTAGGAGGAGGTTGACTATGCTTTTCAGCACCACAGGGAATATGGCTGATGAGCATGGGGCTTGGAGCTGAACCACCTGGGTCTCAGCAGTGCTACCTACTCTCTGGGTGACTCTGAGCAGCTTATTCAACCTCTTAAAATCTCGGTGTTCTCCTGGGGAAAATGACTATGATAATAGTGCTTACGTGATAGGGTTGCCACAAAAATTAAGTAGATTAAACACTGACAGCATGACTTGAACAGCGTCGGTGGAAGGCTCCCTACTCAGTAGCTGTCAGTGCACCCTCGCCCACACCTGCCTTCACACGCTGCGGCTGCAGCGATTAGTTCACGAACCTTCCATCCTGGGTGCAGCGAGAGTGAGGTCAGCGTAGGAAATCCGTCGTCACACACTGGAACTGGGAACTGAGAGGGGCCCAGAGCCTCCTGGAAGTGCAAGGAGAACTTGCCATGATGCGTTTCTGTGGGGCTCCAGGGGGCCCGGCCCTCCACGGGGAGCCCTCTGAGGCCTCGTAGGTTTGTGACATGCATGGGGGAAGGAACCGAAAAGGGGACCTGAAAGACGTGTTTTCTCAGAAACGGGCAGAGAAAGCAGCAGGGGCGGAGGGGCGCCCTGTGCCGGGGGCTCCCAGGAGCAGAATGACGGTGGCAAGGGCTGGGAGGTCCCAGGCAGCAGTCTGGCCCATGGGCACCGAATCATCAGCTGTTGGAATAGCCTTGGCTGAGACCTGCTCTGTTGCGCTTGACGGTGTGTGAGGAGAGTAGACACACGATGTTGTATATTAATTTCAGGGGCACAACAGTGATTAGACATTTACATGCCTTAGGCAGTGATCACTGCTTTAAATCTGGTAACTGCCTGCTCCTCAAGGCCAGAGACCCTGTTCCATTTAAGTCTGTGTTTCACCCGGCAGTTCCACTTGCCTGACTCATGGTGGGCGCAGTGCCTATGTGTCTCCGGACTGAATGAACGAACGGACGATGAAGGACACATTTCTTCCCTCTGGGTGTAGTCTGCTAGGATTTAAATCTTGGCTCTACACTTACCCACTGAGTGCCTTGGAGAAACTATTTAACCTCTCTGAGCCTCAGTTTCTACATCTGTTGAATGAAGATAATAATCATGCCTATCTCATTGTTTATTGTTAGAGCAGATATATTACCCATAAAGTGCTTAGCACAATATCTCATACTGTGCTGTCTAATACAGCGTCCACTAGTCACATGAGCCAGTGCAAATGAGCTAAAATAAAAAATTCAGTTCATCAGTTGCACTAGCCACGTTCCCAGTACACAGTTGTCCTATGTGGCTAGTGGCTACTATATGAACACTGAACACTTCCATCCTCACAGACGGTTCTGTTGGACAGATCTGGTCTAGAACCTAGTAACTTACCGCCATTCTTACTGTCACTAGTGCTGTCTCTCTCTTCAAGGGGCAGTGTGACGCCAGAGCTCTCTTCAGCATCAGAAAGGGAGACCCGCCCTCATGCAGGTGAGGCTGAGGCCAAACCCTGCATGTACCCTGGTCCTGGAGTGCCTTCCCCACCCCCCACCTCCACCTCCGATGTTCCACGTGTGCTGATGCTCAGACCTCAGGCTTTAAGATGGTTCCAAAGGGACTAACCCGGCGTAAAAGCCCTCCCCTCTCCATGAAGCTAGTCTCTCCTCAAGGGCTAGGACTGGCTTTTATTCACCTTTGTGTCCCCAGTGCCCGGCTCTTGGCAAATACTCGAAGTAAATTTGTTGGGGAATGAAGGAGCTGTGTCTAAAGGTGTCTAGGGATCTAAGATGTGCGTTTGCTCTGCTCTGCGGCTGCGTCGAAGGGGTTCCCAGAAGCCTATGGTGTGGTCAGGAGGCACGAGCACGAGAAACAGTGGCAGGACGAGGCGGCCTTCGTGAATGATGTTGCCACCAGGGAAGTGACAGGGAACTCAAGGTGAGTGGCAAGGCCAAGGTGAATGGATGTTCCTGATTAAAGGGAGAACTGTCGTGTGAATAGGAGATGCCCCCAGGACTCCTTGAATCTGGAAGCAGAGGCTAAGGTTTCCGTGTAACCCTGGGGGGAGTGGGACAAGCTGCAGACGTGACGCAGTTTCTGTTATGTGCCCCGTTTTTCTTCATTTTCGTACTGCACTGGGGAAATGAAACTTAACCAGCATCAGATATCTTTAGTCTGTAACTTTAAAGGCTCTCTAGGTTTAGATGCTCTCACCACTGGAGGTTATTGCTTTTATGGCTATGCGCGCGCGCTCTGCCAAGTCTGTGCTGTGTCAAGGAGAAGTGGGCCTGGACATCTGAGGTAAACTGTTATATTTAGCTTGAGGTAATCAGGCTCTGTCTCCTGTAATCAACCCACAGATCTAGAGGCCCATTGGGTGGGGGAGGGATGTGTCTTTTGCTCCCTACAGTCAACAGAATCTACCCTCACCTCCACATCCATTCCTGTTCAAATCTCTATCTGGCCCTCCCCAGCTTAAAACCTGCCTTGGTCCCTCTCCTTGTCTACTCCCCTTTGAACTCAGGGTAAACCCGACTCTGAATCGGGGTCCACGTGGCCCTGCTGTCTGTCCACCTTCAGCTCCCACGCTTACCCTCTCACACCCCTCCCCCACCAGCCTCACTCAACGTTCTGTTTTCCTGACTGCCCAGCTCCTCGCCACCACTGGGCCTTTGCACGTGCTCTTCCCACTTCCTGGTTCATTGTGCCCCATCTTGTCATCTGGGCGACCTCTACTTCTCTGTGAGGCCTCTGTTGAGATGTCACTTCTCTAAACCTGCCCCTATCCCCATCCTGGGACTCCCACAGTGAGCTGGCCTGCAGATGCCACCTGCCACCTGCCATATATATTGCAGTGACCAGCTAAGGCCCTGACTGCTGCTGGTCTGAAAGCTCTGAGTGGTGACTATCTTGTCATTGATCGTCTACTTGCTGAATGAGTCAAAATGTGAACTGATGAATGTCATCATCAGATTCATAAGCCAGTCTCCAATGACTGGTTCTGACTGTCTGGAGGCCTTTGAAGTTGAAGGTTGAAAGGACTTACTCATCACGAGAGTTTATTCATTTACTTTCCAAAAAGGGTAAAATCAGTGGCTTTGCGTTCTTTCACTTTTACAGCACAGAAGTTGACAGCATGGACTTGCATGTGAGAGCCAGACTGCCTGGATTTGGATTCGAGCCTGCTACTCAGAAGCTCTGAGATACCTGGCAAATCACTTAATTTTTTCCCCAGGATACTAATAATACTTATCTAGGAAGGTTGTTTTGAGGATGAAATCAGTTTGTATTTGTAAAGAGCTTAGAACAACCCCTAACACTTAGATGTCCTATATAAAATTTGTTAAAGTAAATAAAGGATGTACCTCATACACAATATGGAGATCTTTTAGGTGAAAACCTGCTTTTGGAGTAAGGAGTTAGCATGGTCCCAGCACAAGGCAAATTCACGACAGAGGGGAAGTTCATTTTCGATGTGTGACAATCCTCTGTTCCCACCCCTTTCTCACCCTCTATGATATCTCATTCTTTTGGTAACTCCCAGAAATCTCATCTTCTTCATCTAGTAACTGCTTTCAGGTCTGCTAAGAGGCCAGTTCACACTGTGGTGTAAACGACTATTGGTGTTTAGTGGGCCTCCTCACCAAAACTGCTGTCTTAACATGTGTCTTGATTCCAGAAATCCAGGAGGGCAGAAAGCCCATGTTACATAGGCTGTATACATCTGAGTGCAGCAGACTCTGGCCAGCTTTATTTATCAAGCCTTCCAGAGAAAAGGATTGGGAGTGGGACGTTAGACCCATGGAGCTTGACATTGAGAATCTTGGGGACCTTTGGGAGGAGAGAGAAAATTATCCCTGCACATTTAATAGCAATGGATGAGTTTAAAATTAAAAAAAAAAAAAAGTCAGAACCCCGTTGAGCCCACACTGCAACTCCAAGGTTCTGGAGCCCTCAGATGCCACGTGACCCGGCCTCAAAGGAGAGCTATGGTTTCAGGTCAGAGTGACAGCAGCCAACGATTTAGAAAACAGAGCTCAGTGTGAAACCCGTGGCAGGAGTCGGCCTGGAGCCCATAAATGACGCCATTGTTTGAACTACATGCAATCAAAGAAAAAAAAAGACTCAAGAAAAGAAAGAAAACCAAACCACTTAAAAAATTCAGGATAATATCGCTTGCCAAACAAAATTTTTTTAAGAAAAAAATGCAACCTGAAGCCAATGATGCAAACAGAAAAACAGCGTCTGGGCCCGCTCTGAGGGCAGATGGAGGCCTCTTGGATTTCAGCATCAGCTGGTCATTGCATAAACAAGGTGACACTGGGGAGGGGTGTGCGTCCTGCTCTGTAAGAGCTGCCCCTCCATTGGGACGTGGGCCTTTTAGTTCCCACATTTTTCCAGTCTGGACGTGCCCTGTTCTGAAGTGCCCTTCAGTTTGGGCTTTGCTGGGTGACATACAATGTGCTATCACACAGGCCTTCATGGTTCCTCATGACGACTGTCCCAGGGTAGCACGGATTATTAGGTCCATTTTATGGAAAATGTAGCACTGGATTTCAGAAAGGTGCCCTTGCTCGCTCAAGGTCAGGGAATGAGGGACTGGCAGAAAAGCCAGTGCAGAACACAGAGCTCTTTTTGCTTTGTAGCCAATGAAGTGCAGACAGGAAGGAAAGAGGAAGTCATGCCTGACCTTCAGGAGGACTGAGATGAGAGCCTTGACAATGATGTCACCTGGAGCTCATTGAGTGGAACAGAAGAGCAAGAACTCCAATCTCAGGCCCATATCTTGTTAGCAGGGTGACCTTGGGCATGCCCCTAACCATTTCTGAGCCTCTGCTTCCTCATCTGTAAAAGGGGATAATAGCAGGACCTGCCTTGGGTGCTAGTGGTGGGGGCTAAATGGGCTCTGGCATATGAAGTGTACACAGCCATTCCCGGCATACCACAAGTGTTACCACTTATCACTACATCCTTTAATGTAAACTCTTTCATTCTGGATTTTGTGATGAGAGGGGGTTATTTATTTTTATTCCCATTTTACAGATGATGCAAAGGGGCACAGAGAGGTGAAGTTATTTGTAAAGAAATACAGCTGGGGGTTGGTCCAGGGCTTTCAATGCTAAACCTGCTTTGCTCCTGGCTTGCTACGTTGGTCCCTTATGCCAGAGTTCTTACACTTTCCTGCCATTGTTGACCCCCGGTGCCTTGTTAGGGCCTGGAACAGGATTGGCACAGAGCAGAATCATGACCAGGGTGTCAGCATCTCCAGACTGCCCTTTCTGCCCAAGTCTCCATATTAGTAGATGCCTCCGACCACCCCTCCCAGGAGCTCAGTGTTCTTCTGTTCTTGCCTTGTACTCCTGCTCTAATGGATGTGAACTTATTTCCAATGCTCAGTCAATATTAACTACTCCCCACCCCAACCCCTGCCCGGGCACTCAGGAAGCTATGGCAGTGTGCCAGGTGAGAGCTGACAATACCTTGGACCAGGGTGGAGGTGACAATGATGGAGATGGAAGGAATTGAGGGCCCTCAGGAGGTCAAGTAGACTGTTCCATCACTGTTTGGCACTGGGGGTACAGGATGAATAAGACCTAGAAATTCATCTTTAAGGGACTTAAGGTCAGAAAAGAGGGAGGCATGCATGTAACAAATATGTGCAAACAAGAGCAACTGGTTATGGTGGAGTGACTAGAACAGGCCACAGTTCTTTGGCCTGTGGTACACCCACACCCTTTTCCATATGATTTTCCAGCTCTTCTATCAAGAGACCAAGCTGTTTTCCTGCTCCTTGGATCTGTACACATCTTGTGATGTGCTTTGTCAATAAAATGTGATGGAAGTGATGGTGTGCCAGTTCTAAGTCTAGGTCTCAATGGGCCTTGTGTGTTACCACCATCTCTAGGAAACTTGTAGAACTAGTAGAACAAAGGCTGACCTCCTTGATGGCAATAGACACATGAGCCAGTCATCTCTGTCACAGGCTAATGACAAAGTTTGCAAACACACATCTTAGACCAACTAACCCCCAGGCATCTGGCCAGCTGACCACAGATGCATGAGCAAGTCAGCCAAGATCAGCAGAGCCTGGCCCAGATGAGCAGATCAGTTCAGCCAACTCATAGGCTCATGGACAATGATAAATGCTTACTGCTGCAAGGAGGGATTGGCAAGGAATGGCCTGTGGGCCAGCAAACTGCCTGCTTTTGTAAGTGAAGTTTCACTATAATGCAGTTATACCCATTTATTTATGTGTTGTTTATACTTTCTTTTGAGCTACAAAGGCAGAGGTGAACAGTTGCAACAGAGACTGTATGATCTGCAAAGCTTAAAATATTTACAATCTGGCCTTGTAAGAAAATGTTTTCTGACTGCTGGTTTGAAGCCATTGAATTTGGGAGAGGTTTGTTACACAGTGATAGCTAACTGATACATTGGTGTTGGGAAAGGGTACCAGTGGGAATCAGAGGAAGATTTGATTAGTTCTCCACTGGCTATGACATGGACTGGTTGGGAGAGGATCTGCAGGGGAAGTGATGCTTAATGTGTCTTGAGCCAAGTGTAGTTTTGGGCTTAGAGGGAAATGGTGAGGAAATCAAGGGTCAGAATGATTGTGACCAGGCCAAAGTCACATGGCAGTTCTCCTGGTTCCTGTTCAGAGACTTTCCCCTTGTTCAAGTAGGCAAGTTAACCTTTTGGGTAAGAAGCCCCTGGGGCCAGAAAGAGCTGAGTTTGGACTCCAGCTCTACCGTTTCTGAGATGTGCGATCATGGGCAACAGAATTTCTCTGCACCTTAGTTTCCTCTCTGTAAAATGGGGAAAATAATGCTGATATCATAGAGTGGTTATGAAATTAACTAAGACGGTGGACACAGGTTCTGGTATGTCACTTGATGATGATAAAAAAAAGTTGTAGAGATAAAGACAGCTTAAAAATCCTTGCCAGGGTCTTCACATTTTAACCAGGATGAGAGATTTCAGCTAAAGAAATGTTGCTCTACTGCTGGAATGTCTGGTGGGATGGATGGTTTTGGACCCCTGAGACCTATACCTCATGGGGCCATCTGCTCCCTTGATGGAGTCATCTCCTTATGGAGACCCCCACCACCAACAGCTTCCTGGGCCCCCACTCGGGGCTGCCCATTCTCTGTTTCACAACCCACCACAAATGGTTGGGGAGCCTGTGGGCTGAGGGGGTTCAGACACTTTGTGCTGATGTCTAACTTCCTGTTTCTCTGGGCAGAGACTGAGCCAATACACATGCTCATTTAGAGGATGAGAGCAAATGTAGGGTGTTGAACTAGATTCCAGACAGTGTACCTCTGAGCACTCACTGTCTATCAGGCCCTGTACTGGGCCCTGGGAATCAGGGAGGAGCCAGACATGGCCTTGCCAGAACTCAGGGCCCACTCTTGGCGGTAGACCAGAGAGCCGATGTTGTGGACACGAGGTGGTGGATGTTGAGGCAGAGGGAAGCGGGGTAGCTTGGGGCTCAGGAAATGGGACTCAGGTGAGTCGGAGCTGAGTCTTTCAGCCTAAGCGTGAGCTTGCCCAAGAAAAACTGAGGAAGAAAGGCATCCCAGGCAGAAGAAAGAGCTTGAGCAAGGTAGAGAGACAGAATAGCACAACCCATGCAAGACATGACAGGAGCCTGGTGTGGCCGGCATGGTGTTTGAGTAAGAAATAATAAGGTGAAGCTAGGAGAATAGGCAAGGGCTTGTAACCATAGTTATCAAAAGAACTGGAGCACAGAGGGGCCTGGCAGATTGGTGATAATGTAGTGTAAGGGATCCGAGGGACCCTGTCCACAGACCACCACAACAGGTGATGGCTTCTGTTGTCTTAGCCCCTAGGAAGGGCAGAGAGTAAGGAAATTTCCAGAATCATCATGGGCCCATTCGCTCTGGAGCCCACGATGGAGCCCATGATAGTTTCACCATCAGGTTACATTCTATTGCTTACCAAACCTAACGGATTTTATCATGTTGCTTCATAACGTCTGGTGGGACATGGAGGGGCTGATAAACTGTGCTGAGTGCATGAGTCGGGGATGGGGAGAGGAAGAGAGAGAGGATGGAGACATCCCAGCTAGTGCTGCATGGTTTCGAGAGGTGATGGGGTGTGGGACAAGGCTGGTCTTCAGTGCTCAGAGGAGATGTTTGGTAAGCATTTGGAAATCCTTTCTGCTCTTCCAGATGAATGAAGAAGTGAACCCAAACCTGGAAGTGGAAATTAAAAAAAAAAAAGTCCCATCATCACTTTGGGAGCTGAGATGTCCAAGTGTCAGAAAAGAAAATTTCTCAATGAGGAACTGCCCAGCAAGGGAGAAAAATACCCTTTAAAAATACTTCCTGCGAGAAGTCAAATGGTAGGCAAACAAGAGTTGCACCATCAACACAGTCTTTTCTGGGTTCATTTTCTGGGGTTTCAGTAGGCTGGTTTCGACAAAGGCAGCATTCTGTACCCTCCACCCTTTCATCGCCAACTCCCCACCCTCTGTCCACAGAAGTTGAAACTTCTAGCTAATTGGCTTTTGTAAGCCTTCATCCTGGCATTGAAGGGCTCTCAATGATTGATTTGTAGGAAGTGAGAAAGGAGGCAAGTGTTTCTCCAGTTATCCTGGGTCAGAATGACCCAAGATATTGGAAGGCCTGCGCTCCACTCCTCTGCCCTCTAGCAGGCTTGCGGGGACCACGTCAGATCAGCCAGAAGCAATTCCATTTTGCACCTAGGGACAGCCAAGGTGCAGAACTGGGCTCACAGTCTTCCACCCACATGGAGACTGTAGGGACAATCCCCTTAGACCATGGTTCGCTGCTGACCTCCCATCATGTGGCAGGTCCTGCTCCAGGTTCTGGGATGGGAACATGGTGGTTGAGGGCACGACCCTCTGAGTTAGGCTCACTGGGCGGACCCCTGGCTCAGCCCTTCACAGTGGAGTCACCTTGGGAAAGCTATTAATCTTTTTGAGTCTCAGCTTCCACAGCTGGGTTCATAGAGACCAAAGCTCACCTCACAGGGAATAAGTGATACCATGAATCTCAGGAGCTCAAAATGTGCTCAGCACATAACTAGAGCTGGGTAGGAGTGTCTGTGGGTTTGAGAGAGGATGAATGTGAGGGTGTGTGTGAGAACTTCTATGCACCTTTAGAATTCATGCTGAGTGCTGCGCAGAAATCGGTTTGTAGGGGACACTAGGAGTGGGGGCTTAGGCAAGCTTCTATTCCTTCTTTCGGCAAGTGTGTACCGAGGGTCTAGTCTGTGCCGGGCTCTGTACCAAGCAGCGGGGAAAGCTCTGAATGGTTATTAAACAGTCCCCTCTGCAAGTTCCCTTCTGTGGTCCATCCTGATCTCTTCCCTGCCCCTTTCTGTGCCCTCAAGGCTCACACTGCCAAGCCGATACCACGGCTCCCTTGTCACCTGTCTTCTGGTTGCATTTGGCCATGGAGGGCCCTGGCAGGAGACCAGAGGGCAGAAACAGAGAGAGGTTTGCATCATTGATGGCAGCTGCGTTTCTCCACCCTGGTGGTTCCCATCATCGTTTTTAGAGGCCAGGTAACACTCTGAAGATTCTCTGGGTTTGGCTTTCAGTTCTCTGGTTGCTCTGGGCAGGCCTCAGCTCTAGGTGGTTCCAGGGTGCTCTCCACTTTGGGGAGCAGGAGGGGGAAGATCAGTATCTGCACGCAGCTGGGCCCTGCCAAGGGCACCCACGGCAGCTGTGACAGCCCTGAAGTTCCTCCTTCAGAACTGCTCTGCCTCCCCCACCCCCTTTACTCAGCCTGCTGCTTTCTGCGGTCTCCCTTCCTCTGCCCAGGATGCCAAAGGGACCTAATAGTTCATTTTCTTGTGCAACAGATATGCACAGAACACCTACTATGTGTCCGAGTCTGGTCTGAGCAATGAGGGTATAGAGGTGATCATCAGACAGGCATTCTTGGGGGCTATAAGAGTCAAGTAAGACTGGGGCGAAAATGATCCAACATGGAGCCTGGCACATTGTAGGTGCAAGGGGACTGTGAGCTGCAACTGGATTTGAATGATGAGATGTGAGCCTTTCTCTTCTGAAACTGGGCTGTGATTGACAGGTGTCCATCATGGTGTAGACAACAGGCCCTGGGGGTGTTCAGAAGAGCAGGGAGGGCTTGTTGGATTGGGCTGGTCAGAGAAAGTCCCTCCAAGAAGGTGAGACTGAGGTAGGAGGATAATTCTCACCATGGGAGAATTACTTTTTGACTGCAAGAAATTAAAGTCTATGTTAAATCCTAGTGCTATGGTCGCTGTCACACCCGCATCGGGTGCACGGCTCCAGGTCAGGTGGGGCTCACTGCCACGGGGGTTGGGATTCTTCCCTGAGCTGCTTACCAGCTTGTCACTAACTTCTCTGAATATCTTAGGAAATAAGGATAGCACACCCACCCCGTGAGTGTGATAGGAGAATAAAAGTAAGTGAGACGTGGATTGCAAACATCCTTCCTCTGCACAGAGGTGTTTGCAGTGCATCCAAGTTATCCTTCCCACTGCCCATGGCCAGGCACTCCTGCACTTTGTGATGATATGGCCCCAGAGAGCACCATTTGATTCTGGACCATTTTTCCAACAGCTGTCCTCTGCTCCCATGTACTGTACCCCACTTTCTGCCATCCTCCTGTCTCTCTGAAGACCCACTCTCTCCCCAGGAAAGGTTCCCTACTTGTTCTGTGTGTCACCAAAAGAAGGTTGTCCCTTCTCTTCACCTCTCACTTGCCATGTGACCTGGGGAGATGGCTTTCTCTTCCTGGGCCTGGTTTCCTTGTCAGCAAAACAAAGACATTGTATTGGATGAGCTCTCAGGTACCCCTTGGTGCTAGAGTCCCTAAGTCTATGTTTCTGAGAAAAAAACAAAACAGAACTAAGAGTCAAAACATTGATATCACCACTTTAAGACTTGAATCATCAGGGCTACCTTTACTTGCCAGAGGCCGGACACTGTTCATTTAATTATTCATTTAATCCTCACAACAATTCTGAAAGGTCAGTGCAATTCTCATTCCTAAAAACAGAGAGGTTGGGTTTCTTGCCTCAGATCACACAGCATGCATGTGGCGCTACTGGGCTTCACCCACAGCAGCTGTCCTGCATGCACCACGCTGGTAACCAAGAGCCTCGGATTACTTCTCTTCTCTCCTTTGTTGTTTGGGAGTCATCATGAGTCACCACCAAGAGTCGGTCATGTCTTTCTTTTACCCATTGTTTCTTGGATTCAACTCTATTTTCCTAGTATTGTCACATTACACTCTACTGTTTCCCCGAAATTTGGGGCTGAGCTGAAATCATATGGAGAAGTTTAGTACTTCTCTCTCCCTGTTGTTGGATGACATGCGAGGCCTCCCTTCTAACTAACTGTAAGCTGATATTTATTGAGCACTTGCTATATTCAAGATCCGTTCTAAGAACTTTCCCTGTGCTAATACTTTCAATTCTCACACCCGCCCTGTCGGGTGAGGTAGGTCCTCTCACCCTCCACACTTTGCAGATGAGGAAATGAAAGCATAGGGCATGGTTAGGACGGTGTGCCTGTGTCACATCGAGAGTGAGCGGCACTGCTGGGATTCTGAACGGGGCCATCTGGCCACAGGCACCAGGCTCTGACCCACTTCACTTTACTGTCTTCCTCAAGATAGCCTCCTCTGGACAGTAATTCAATGGAACGGCAGCTATTCTGTAATAAAAGGGTTCTGTGGTCAATTACATGTCCAAAAGTAGGGTTACATAAAGTAAAACAAGTCACTTTACTTTTGACTTTCTCAGCGTTGTGAATAACCAGCAGGTGATGGAGATCTTTAAGAGGAAGACAGACAACAAGCACACTCGTTAAACTCATTTGATCATGAGGACTCTTTACTTCTGATGGATCAGCTCAAGGCACATACTTTGTGAAAATCAACTCTAGAGGCATTGTAGACAAGAAGGTTTTCAGGGACAGGAGAATTCCGGATCTCACTAGCCACCCCTCATTATAGCTCTCCCCCAAACATCCCTCCATCGCTCTACCTCTGACTCTGTTGACCTTGCCACACACCATGTATTTAGGGAGAAACAAACTTATGTATTGAGTCTCTGAAAAAAGTATACGTGCAGCGTACCAGGTTGGATATTTGCTAGTTAAAGAAGCCTTTTTTGTTGTTGTTAAAGTAAATGATCACTGGTAAAGAAAATCATTACTGCTACCTGATCTATACTTCTTGTATTAATAAATCTGGATTTTCATGAACTAAGCTTTTACAACGAGGCACACTTCGATTTTCTCCTGTGGATGGGAGGAAAAGACGGCATGGGGAAGGAATGGCAGAAGAGGGTGTGAAAGCCGTAAGAGCGTATGCTGTGGTTTTCCCCCAAAGTTACACAAATTAATAAGACAGCTTTTGCTTTTCATCTAACTCTGGGTGGTAATGGGGGAATCCAGCAGCTTGCTTCAGAGGACAGAGCTGGTTAATTGGAGGGGAGTCTAGTCGTTAAATCTGAGAAAGTCTTGGTTCTCTAACCTGCTGGCTTTTTTTGCTCACAGCACCAGCTGACATCTCAGCACGCTTTAACTCTGGGATGCATGTGGAACTTCTCCTCGTGTGGTCCCATCTTGTCAGTTTCCACATGCAACCCCATTCTGTACACAGTTACCAAGTGCCTGCCATGGGCTTGCTATGTGCCAGGCAACATGGGTTCAGTACCCATCAAATCACACATAAATGCCAGGCCCTGGAGCTAGAGAGGCGACTAAAGCTCGGTGTCTGTTTCGGAGAACTCACTGAACAGACAGCAAAGACAAATGCACAGCTGATCATAATTTCTGGCAGAGTGTAAGGGTCAACAGAGATGGACAAACACAGAGGTTTGAGAGATGATGTCTAGGTGGTGGAGGGGCAGTTGGGCTTTGGAAGATGAGCAGTGTGCAGCTACTCTGAGAAGCTGGTAGGAAAGATCTTTCGGGTGGAGGGAATAGCCTGAGCAAAGAAAAGGTCTTAAGACAGCCCAGAGGGTGTTACTAGCCTGCCAGCAGCAAAGTGGCACTAGATTTAAGCTCCTATGCTGTTTCTATGACAGCCAGTGACCCTTCCTGTGTTAGAAGCCCTCAACATCAGGAAAGCTTTCTAGGTAGGGAGTTTCTACAGAGCCCAGATAAGTTATTTAACTTCTAGGTACCCTAGGGTTTCCATCAGCACAATGGGGATAAGACAATTATTTTGTGCAGTTATGGTAAACATTAAGAATGCATGATGTATCTGAAGCTCTGGAATTGTTGGTGACAACTAATAAGTGCTCAGTGTAATGGTGATGATGGTGATGATGATGATGGTGATGGCGATGATAATGGAATGCTTGAAGATTTCAGTTAACAGCTTGACCATGAGATCTTTAGTTACATTTGCATTTATATAACTTTCAGTAACTGTTTTTCAGATGACTTGAATGATTGATTTAATAAATATGAGAAAAATATCCCTCCTCTCTAGGAAGAATCTACCTAGAAGATCTAGGAAGGTCCTACCTAGGATCTACCATTTGCCTCTTATCTTTGAGGCTCCAGACCCCAGACCCCAGCCGGGGTGGGAAGAGCTCTCCCTCCTGGGCACCCGCCTGTCTTCATTCGCATCTTCTGTGAGTTACTCTGGGGTAAGAAGAACATTTGACCCCTGTTTGGAAAGATTGCCTTTCACAATCTCCCAGTTCCCTAGATGGGATTTGCTGAGCTGACAGAATGTACAGAGAAGAGCTAACTATTTTTAGGATGAACTAGAAAGATTAGGACTTTGCTCTCTCCTTGGGTGTCTAACTGGCCGTCTGCAGGAACCCAAACTGGAATCACTGGAGGACTGGATGTAGGGAGGGAGTTGTTGCATTCTCATTGCTTAAGATTCCCACCTAAATTAACAAGAGACTATTGATGGTGAAGTGCCTACTATGAGTCAAGCTTGCACTAAGTGCTTTATAAGCAGGGTATTGTTTAATTCCTATAGCAACCTCATGAGATGGGTTTAATTATTCCTATTTTGCAGGTAGAAAAACGGAGGCATAGAGATGTAAAGTATCTCCACCAAAGCCTCAGAGAGAGAGGGCTTGTGAAGCTGAAATTCCACCTTTGGTCTGTCTGGCTTCAAGACCCAAGATCTCTCTATGAGGATGAAAGTTGCAATGGACACATAGGCAAACAAAGGAGAAATGCGAAGAATGAAATCATTCAAGTCACGATGGATTTGTTGAGTGTGTCATTTTGCTGGGTAGGGCAGCAGAGTCATTGATGAAAAAGTCAGGGATCTCTCTCTAGGGAGCTCCCTTCCCAATAAGGGAGATGAAGGACTTTCTTGCTTGGCACTGCCTATACCCCTCATTTTCTTTTGGGGATCCCCCTTCCCTCATTGCAGGCTACCCTGCAGTCTTTCCAGTCCAGCTGCCTGCACCCTTCTGTCCAAGGGGTTGACATTTGTCCCAAGCTGGAAAATTAAATGATGGGAAAGTGAATTACGACCCAGACACTGAGAATGGATAGGGCTGATTAGTTATGTTAGCAGCCTCTGGATGGTAACTGCCCATTCTTTTCTGCCATCTGACTACTCAGCTTTTTTTTTCTTCCTCTTCTTCTTCTTTCTGGGAGCTTTCTTGTGGCAGATACTGTGGGTTGATTCACTCAGCATATATTCCAACTCCCTTCAAGCTATGTTTTCTCCACTCTGGGAAGTGGAAAGCTCACTTTCCCAGATTTCCCTATAGTGAGGGAAGGCCATGTGACTTAGCCAATAAGATACAAGTGTATAGCTACTTGGTTGTCTCTCCCCTTTCTCCTGGGATGTGGACATGATGGCTGGAGCTGTGGCAGATTTCTTATGAGCACGAGGAAAAGGTTAAGAAAATTACACTGCCCTACTTGGTGACATCAGGAAACAACTTCCCTTTGGGGTTCTGACTTTTTACTCTTTTAAACCACTTTTTACTCTTTTGAACCACTTTTACTCTTTTAAACCACTTTTTACTCTTTTAAACTCTTTACTCTTTTAAACCACTGTGTTTAGGCATTTCATTACTTGCAGCAAAATACACCTCTAAACTGATATGCAATCTGTATATTTCATTGCACTTTAAAAAAATATAGGGAGTGTGCCTGAGGTAGGTAGAGTTTCTTTTTGCAACCAGAAATACCCTAACTGATACAAGGCAAGGAGGAAAGTAGACAGCAAACCACATCAACCAGAATGAAATATACTCACCTAGAGGGGAAAACTGTCACAGTACAAATTCATGTTGACATAGTCTGTACAGTTTTTAAAGAGTTTTCTCACAAACTGTTTCCTCTCTCTCTCTCTCAGTTACCCTTTAAAGTAAGAATTGTCACACCTATCTTTGAAATGAAAGCAAATACCAGAGTTTGAGCACTATGGAAGTGAAGAAAAGGAAGTGGTTAATTTTAGCTGGAGAAACTGGCAGCTTCATGAAAGGTATGGCTTTGCAGTAGGGTTTGAATGATGAGCAGATTTTTAATAAAAGAAAGACACTGTGGGAAGGGCATTCCTAGCTGAAGAACTACAAATCTGAGAGGCATGGGAGGGCAGGGTGAGTTTGGCAAAGATGTCTGGTGCTTGGGGCTGGGATCTGAGGAACTTGAGAAGTATATAAAGAAGATAGGGTTAGAAAAGTCAGCAGGGGCCAGATCATAAAGGCACGGTGTGTTGGCAGCCTCTTTGGGTTGCAGAGGCATTCAGGTAACTACAACTACTGGTGTAATCATGAGGTTACCTATGGGAATAAAGGAGCTTCCAGAATTAGAGCCAAGCTTCTTGGGGAACCAGAAATTCACTGCAACCAACACCATGGAACAGATAAGATCCTCAGGACAGTGGGGGACTTTGGAAACATAAACTTGTTCAGGACTGAACCCAATTCTCATAACTGAGTTGTCTCCTCTTCTGCTCGGTAACAAAAACTCATTGGTTCCTACTCTAGAGCTTTGACATTAATGTGAAACCTTTTGTGTCCAATTCTCTGTGTGTATCTTCTGTTCAAATTCTTGAGTGTGTATTAGTTAGGATAGGACAGGGTCCGCTACAATAACTGACAGACACAGACACGGAAACTCTGGTGACTTCACATAGTTACACAAAGTGTCATCTGGAACACGTGGCCTCCAAAGTCTCCCCCAGCAAGAGAAGTGAGGGGTGAAGGCAGCATCCTAGTTCTTAGCAATCTTGATTCTTATCTTCACAATCCACTCATCAGAAGTAGTTACAAGGTCCCATCAAACTGCAAAGGAGGCGGGAAAGGCTGAGGAGTACACACAATAATAGATAAGCAAGAACTCTCCCTTTCAACAGAGTCTGGAAAATCTGGTTTCCAGGTGTCTTTGTTAATTTGGGGTGCTGTACTAAAAATACCATAGACTGGGTGGCTTAACCAACAAAAATGTATTTCTCACAGTTCTGGAGGCCAGAAAGTCCAAGATCCAGGTGCTGGCAGGGTGAAAGACCTCCTGGTTCATAGACAACCTTTTCTCACTGCATCCTCACATGTCAGAGAGGAGAAGGGAGCTCTCTGGGGTCTTTCTTACAACATCAGAGCACTAATCCCATTCATGAGGGCTCCACCCTCATGATTTAATCACCCCCAGAGGCCATGTCTCCTAATCACATTCCACTGGGGGTTAGGATTTCAGCATAAGAATTTTATGGAGACACAAACGTTCAGTCTGTAACAACAGGCAGAGGGAAGGGCATGGGCCCCTGGCAGGGAGAGCGTGTGGCAGGTCTGGGGAGTCTGTTGGTTGTTCAGCATGGCTGCCATGGGGCTTTACTGGAGGGGAGGCTGAGACGGGGGGGCTTGAGAGGTGGGCAGGGCCAGGCCAGGCAGGGTACAGGTGCCACGCCGAGGGAGTCACTTTGTACTTTGGGGGAAGAATCACTGATGGTGTCAGAAGGACGTGTTTACATTTCAGAAAGGTCACTCTTCTGGCTTGTGGGCAAGTTAGCTTGAACGGCTTAAATGGGCAGTCACCATGACCACAGGTGTGGCTGCAGGAGGGGGTCTGACAAACCTTTATTCTCTGTCTAGCAGACTGGCCTTCGGGTCACATGGCCTCATCTCTCCCCCGAGTACCAGAGGTGAGTAAGGAAATATCTGCTGATATTCTTATTTTCAAACGGATGGAGGTCTTTGAAGAGGAATTCGAACTCCCACTTTGTAACATGCTATCTGTGGGAACCTGGGGCTAGTCTCTCATTCTCTGAGTCTCAGTCTTCCCACCTATAAAATGGGGGTTTCAACAACAACTATGTTGCAGGTGTAATGGGGAGTAAACAGATGAGATGAAAAGCATACACGTATTGTAACTATTGATTTGATAGCTAATTATTTGATCCAGTGATCTATTGCTGCACAAAAACAACCTTAACATTTAGTGACATAAAATAACATTAATTTTGTCTCTGAGTCTGCAGTTTGTGAAGGATTTGGCAGGGAATCACTCATCTCAGTTCCACTTGGCTTCACCTGTGGCAGCTGGAAGGCAGGGGGCTGGAGCCACCTTAAGGCTGTTTGACCACAGGCCTAGAATGGCTGCTGACTGCTGGCTGGGGCTATAGCTGGGACTGTCAGCGGAACACCTTTCACAGCCTCTCGCTGTGGCTTGGGCTTCCTTAGAACATGGTGGCCGGACACCTGGGAGGAGCATCTGGAGTGAGCCTAAGTGGAAACAGTATTGCTTTTTATGATGTAGTCTTAGAAATCACACAGCATCACTTCTATTTTATTTTATAATTAGAAACAGCTGGACCATATTCAAGAGGAAGAATGTTAGTCTCCATCTCTTAATGTGAGGAGGTCGAAGGATCTGTGGACATGTTTTAAAATCTATGCATTCTTGTAGCAAATTGTGTTGAGTTGCAATAGGCCAAGTAGGGGTGGGGATGAGTCGGGGGGGTGATGTGAAGTCTCATTTCTATTTTGCATTGACCTTGATGAGGTAAACGACACTCACCTGGTATCAGCCACAGCTGAAACACTGCCTATGATGCCACTAAAATACTATACCATGTTTATTACAAAAACCTAAGCTAGTATATTATATTTCAGAGCCAAAGGCAGTATCAGGAATCATTTGGTTGAAAGTAGCAAAACCCAGTTCAAACTGACCTATATAAGTATGAGAATTTCTTGTTTTATTTAAACAAAAAGTCTAGAGCATGTGCTTCAGACAATGCTTGATCCAGCAGCTCAAAGATGCCTGAGAAGACCAGATTTTTCTCTACTTCTTCACTCTGCCTTCTTTGATGTCAATTTCATTTAAAATTCTTCTTCTTTTTTTTTTTTGGTTGCAAGATGGCTTCCAGAACTTCCATGGTTATGTGATTTTTTGTTTGTTTGTTTGTAGCTAGAGAGAGGTTAAACCCTGGCCTCCCACCACTTCAAAAACATTATGCCATATACCTCCCACTGTGGCCCCAAGACCTCTGAACTTGACCTCAGTCTACAGGCCCTAGGACTGTGAGAAAGGGTGAGGTGATGGGGAATCTGCCTTCCCTGACCCAACCACAGAAGGAAAACAAGAGACCTGGGTGTGCTGGCGAGAGCTCCGAGTGCCTGACCAAGAATTTGCAAGGGTGCTGCTGGCCAGGCCTAGCTGTTCTGATGCCCTGGACAATGCAGTCATGCAGTGAGGTCTCTTGCCTGCCAGAGACCTTGGCTGACCAGGGCAGTTTGCACTGTGTCTCTCCTCTCCACCACTGCCCTTACATGGCTCAGGTTCCTGGACGTCTCTGGAAAGAAAGGATTCTAGAAGGAGGACGTGAGTGGGAGTGAAAACCTCCATGTTCCAGTCCAGGTGCTGCTACCTCTGTGCTCTGTGACCCCCGCTGTCATGAGCTTCAGTTCCCTCATCTGCAAAGGAGGGCCGATGGCCCTGCCCAGCCCTCTTCCCCAAGACACGGGGATTTAAAAGGCAGTGGAACCGTGTCGTAAAAGGACTGAGCCCACTGGATGATTATCATTGTTAACAATGATGGACAGCTTTGTAGTTGGCACCCAGAGGCTCCTGCAGAACCCTGCCACTGGCAGCAAGCTGCCACTTTTCAGATTGAGATGAAGATATGAGAAGCAGAGAGAAAAAGTGGCCGGTTCATCTCCTTCTTCCCTTTGAGGCCTGTAGGGAAGAGTCGGAGTTACACATGGCTACCTGCTAGAATAATCTGTACTGAGTGGCACCTGTCTTCACCTCCAGAGAGACAGCAGGTTGGAGGTGGAGAGACAAGAGCCTCCCGCAGAGGGATGCTCTCCACCCCTTCTTCTCCCTACCTCTGCTCCTCCCCCGTCTTCACTCTCTCTGGCTGTGTCTGGGTCTCCCAAGCCCCTGCCACTCAGGTGCTGTGTCATTCTGATGTCACACCTGCTTCCCATCTGAAACATCACCTCTTGGTACACGAGAGGCGGTCAATCCACCTTTCATTCTTAAATCAGTATCTTTAACAGAAACATCAGTCACAAATATAAAACCAACTCACTAATGAGGCAAATCACCATAAATATAAATGCCTCATTATTAAAGTAGGAAAGTGTGTGCATACAGAATTGATTTCAGGTCCCTCCTGTGGTTTCTGCATGGCATTTTGGAGAGCCATGAAATAGCAGATGCTGTCAACACTTGGATGTTTACTTACCTGCATGGAGCAATCTACTCTGATTCAATCCAAGCCTTGGGGCCATTCTGCAAACAAAACAGACAAGGCTCAGGGAGTGATCAGGTGACCTTCCCAAGCTTCCCAACCAGGAGATGGCGGGCCTGGGGGCCAGAGTGGGTCTGCGGACCCCGAGTCCAACATACCTGGTGTCCTCAAAAGAATTCATCACGATGCTGATCGCAGAATGAGAAAGACACCCTCGGGGAATTGGGATGCTACAGGTGAAGGAGAACATGGATACAGAAATGAATCGCAGGGATGTAAAGTACAGCACAGGGAACAGAGTTGGTGACACCATTGTCACGATGCGCAGTGACAGATGGCTCCTAAGGTCACTGCAGCGATCACTTAGTGAGGTGCATAAATGTGAAATTCTATGTTGCATGTATGTATGAAACTAATATAATAATGTATGCCAACAGTATTTAAATATAAATGTTTAAAAAGTTACAATTAAAAAAAAAAGAACATACCCATAAGAGTTCTAGCATGTTTATTTGGGTCAGTGGCTTTCCAACGCGGTTCATGTACCCTCCTCCCTCCTGCTGAGGGTCCGGGGCTCAGCAGAGGGGTGCTGAGTTTTTCTACTTCCTCTTCTTCATAAAGAGCAGGCCCTCCTCCAGCCATTTTATATTGGGATCTTGAGTACGATTTCATTAGAGAAAGAAGGAAAAAAAAAATCAAAGGTTTCTTCACTAAAAATGGGTTTGAGGAGCTCTGTTTTAGGGGGTCTTTAGGACTCCCCCAAGTCTCCTTGACTGTGACCTTGTAATTTGAATGTGGGTACTATCCCTTCTTGGCTGAGTAGTGTTGGATGAGTCCATCAGCATCTTTGAAATGGGCAGCAGGAGACAATGACTACTCAGTTCTCAGGTTCCCAGAAGAGCAAAGGATCCTGCAGAAGTAAGGGATTGGTGAAGTTATGCAACCGTCAAACATTTCTTGAGTGGTAGCTCCGGACTGTGCTCTGGCTAAGTGCTGGAGATACAAAGAGCCACTGGGTACAGACTGTAGTAGGAAATAGATAAGCAAACCTGGGTGCAGAGTCTCCTGGGAGGCAGATAAATAAACAGGCAGTTTTAATTGAAAGCAATGTGTGCCCTGAGGTAAGCATGGCTGAGGGTCACCTAAGCCAGCCTGGGGAGGAGGTAGCCAGAAGGGAGTGGAGTGGCAGGAAAGTGACATGTATCAGGATTCTTAAAGTGGAAGCAAAAAAAAAAGTGATACTAGGTATATATGTAGGTATTTCATTCACATAGGATTTGAGTCATATAGACTTAAGACTTCTGAGGTTCCACTTCCTTTTTTGTGCAAAGATCTTACAAAGGCAAAGTAAATGTCACTTCTGGGTCTTTCTCCAAAGAAAGCAAAACACTAATTCAAAAGGACACATGCACCCTTAAGTTCATTGCAACATTATGTACAATAGCCAAGACATAGGAACAACCTAGGTGTCTGGTGATAGATTAATGGATAAGAAAGTAAAGAAGATGTGACACACGCACACACACACACATGCACGTGTGTGCACCGGAATATTATTCAGCTATAAAAAAGATAAAATGCTGCCGTTTGTGACAACATAAATGGACCTGGAGGGTGTTATGCTAAATAAAATGCCAGACAGAAAGAGACAAATATTGCATCATTTCACTTACATGGAGTTTTAAAAAATCAAAACAAATGAACAAACCAAAACAAACCAAACTAGACTCACAGAAGAACAGAACACAGTGGTGGCTGCCGGAGAAGAGGTAGCGGGGAGATGGGACAGACAAGTGAAGAGCAATCCAGTCAATAACAGTGTGATAACGTTGCGTGGTGACAGATGATTACTAGCTTTATGGCGTGACCATAGCATGTGGTATATAAATGTCGAATCACTGTGCTGTACACATACAGCTAATATAACATCGTATGTCAACTATACCTCAATAAAAAATACAATTAAGAAGCAAATGCAGAGAATACAATTGGGCCAATGTTATAAACCTTTAATGAGTTTTACTTCAACCTTTGGGCGGACAAATATTATTTAACCAATGAATATGCTAGGCCTGACCTCTTGAGAAAACTCAACACGCTTTCAGACCCATTGTACGTGAGGGTCCTGTGAGTGTCACCTGCCCCACTCCGTGTCTGCAGAAATGAAAGTTCTGGAACCCAGAGCGGTGAGCTGTCTCATGGAGGCTGGGAAGCAAAGGAGTCAGGTTTGAGTCTGGAGTGCCCTCTGGTACCGCAGGCTCTGAGGACTCCAGGGTGGGGTGGCCGTGTATAGAGGGGGTGTGTCCAGGTCTGCAGTCTGAGGGCTGGCCATTGAGCCCATCACTGATTTCATCTAGCAATGGCTGTTCGTGTGTCTACGTCACCTGGTGAGCTGTGTGCTGAGGGTACAGAGATAACCCCCCTCCTTGCTTTAAGGCACTCACAGGACAAAGATATATAAAATGCCAATTAAAATTCATGATGCTAAGTGACAGTGGAGTCATGTGCAAAGTGCTTTAAGAGAAATATTGGTGTATGATGCTTTGGAAAAGACACCCCTGGGTGTCACTTCCAGCTCTGCCACTCACCGTGTGACCTTGGGCAAGTTACTTGACCTCCCTGAGACTCAGTTTCTCCTTCTAGAAAACGGGGAGAGCGATAGCCTACCCATTGGTGTCGATGGGTGCAGAGGCACCACTCGTGAAGTGGCTGACGGAGCAGAGACTCTCATCATCGTCAACTGTAAAAACCTGGGCAGGACATCCAACTTCTCTGTCTCCAGGGGCTTTGGATGCTCAGCTCGAGGTGATGGAAGTAGAATGTGCTTTGTAAAACTGTGACAAACAAATGTTAGTTATTGTTCTTAGGAATCTTAGCCATTCCCAATTAGGAGAGAGAAGGCAGTGCTACGGGGTGGCTTGTCCGAGTCCAGTGAGGAACTGAGGGCCAGCAGCCAGGACAGCCTCTCTGACCTTGTGCGCCTCTCACCCGCTGCCCTCCAGAGCCTCTAGTTGTTTCTCTCCCCTCATCTGAAACCTCAGTGTTTTCTGGACCAGGCCCTGCAGATCCTGGGCTTGGTTTCTTTGTCTCTCAGCAAAGCCCTGCTGGGAGAGGGACATGCCATTAGGCCTGAGAAAGAAGGAATGCAATTGCAAAAGAAGTTTCAAGAGTCTGGCGAGAATGCTGAAATCAAGTGATGTCGAGAGGTTTTGTTATTTTTGAAAAAAATGACTCATTCTTAGAAACCTAACGACCTCACAGAACGTTCACCTAGTTGCCTGTATGGATAATCCCGAGCCCGATGCAGAGAAAAACAATCCTGTCGTCATGGCTGAAGGAGGGGAAGGTCAGGGCAGTGAGGGCTGGTGGTGGGAATAGGGATGACAATTTGATGGAAGAAGAAATTAAAGATAACTCCTGCACTCTGAATGGACTGTTTTAAATTTTCCAAGTCCCTTTCCCTAAGTTTTCCTGGTCAAACCATCACAAAAACATCCCCTTGGAGGCCGGAAAGTGCAGGAGTCAAATTTAGATCTGGGAGTGTGCCTCGGGTACCACCTTGGAGGTAACATGTGCTTTGGATTGACCTGAGATGACCAGCGGGGCAAGATAATTCCCATTTGCCCTGCAAAAGAATAACCTTAACCGGAGACCTTGAGATATATATCCCCCAGAAAGGGGTGGGAGGGAGTACGGAAGTAGGGAGGGAGTAAGGAAGTAGGGAGGGAGGGAGGGAGAGAGGGAAAAAAAGAAGAGGGAGGAGAAAGGAGAAGGAAGAAGGAAGAAGAGGAGCTCCACCAGGGAGACCAGTGCTGGTTTTATGGGGCAGCTCGTCCTGCAGGATGCTCAGGAGAGCACGGCGTCAAGAGTTAGGAGACGGGTTTTTGCTTTACCTCTGCCCTTAGTGGGACTTTTGGGAGACGGGCCCCTTCACCAAGTCTCCACTTGCCATCTGTTCAGGCATGGGAGGAAGAGAGTTGAGTAGGCCCAGAGCTTCTAAAACGTAGTTGGCATACAAATGTTCTGGAAAACCTGTTACAATACCGATGGCTGGGCCCCACTCCAGAAAGCCTTATTCAGAAGGTCTGGGGAGGGGCCAGGGTTTTGGCATTGGTAACAAGCTCACAGAGGAGGCTGCTGCCGCCAATTGGTCACTGACCCCGCTTTTAGTATCTTGAGGCTGGGTGACCTTGAATGCCCCTGCCATTTCTGCAGTTCAGTGATTCCAAAACCTCAGCAGCTCCTGGTCATCGAGAGGTGTGCCAAGTGCTGGGAATGCAAAAGCAAACAAGACGTGGTTTCTGCCTTTTGGGTCCGGCAGTCTAGGTGAGGGAACAGACAGGACTCGGACTCTCATTTCAGCACACATGGTCCAAAAGGGACATCCTGAGTTGGGGGCGGTCAGCTGCCTGTGTGGGAGTCAGCTAGGGCTTCGAGGAGGAGGGTGCTGGATGAGGCTGAGGGCTACCTAGTCACTCACTGGAGGAAGTGCTAGGGACACTCTGCGCAGAGGGCAGTGTAGGCTGTTCTGAATGGTCCACAGAGAAAGCCTCAGCTATGTGCTCACTGCATAAGGTGTGGCATGAATGCCACCCAGTTATCTCCAGCTGTACCCACCCCCTGCAGAGCCCTGAGGAACTAGGGGTGGGAGCTCCCGATGGGCCAGCTTTCCTGGGGACCATAGTCAAGTATATATGCACCCCCCCACAATGTTGATCTTCATTATTTGTGGATTCCCAGTTCTCGAATTTGCCCGCTTGCTAATATCTCCTTGGAACCCCCAATTCAAACTTATGGCCTCTTGACGGTCATTCACAGATGTGGGCAGAGCAGTGAAACACCTGACTGCCCTAGCACTTGGTGTCCCAGCTGAACGATCCTGTGTCTTCTTGTTTCACTCTCGTACTCTAAACAAGAATTCTTTTTGTGGTCTATTAGTGCCATGTTTCAAGCATTTTTGTGTGTGTGTGGGGGTTTTTTTTGGGGGGGGGTGGTGATTTTATTGTTCAAAATTTCCTTCAAGCATAATGCCTTGGTCCTGTCCAGTGTTCCTAAGCACAGCAGGTGGAGATGTGCCTTTCTGGAGAAAACAGGTGTGTTCGCCCAGCCTCGGGAGCTACATTGCTCTTAGCTGCTGTGAGTTCAGTGGTAATCAGTCAAATATGTGTGTGTGTGCGCGTGTGTGTAAACAGAAAAATGTAAAACTAGGTTATGTGTTGGTTAGTTGATGAAAATGTCAAAAAAATTAACAAATGGAGCCACTGCAAAACAGAGCTGGAGCCACCTTGCACCTTTTTATATTTCAACCCTTGCGATGTGAAAACCAGGAAACATAACCTTTGCACTGGGCCTAAGGCAACACTATGCCCCAAAGAACTGATTGCTGGGATGACAGGAAAGCAGATGTGATGACTACTGGACAAAAATTTAAAACCTTCTTTAGAATGAGTGTCACGATGTTATGTCACCTGCACCGAGAGAGACACTGTCCTTCCATTGGTGTCATTGTTCCCCTTCCTTTTACCCCAAGTGCCCTTCACCTTTGCCTCCTCATCAGAACACCATTTGGGCTTCTTCCTGAATTAATGATTTCTGAATAGTTATTCGTATTGAACTCAAATAAATGCTTCTTGCCTCTCACGTTGAGAGGACTTTCTATTTGGGGGTTAGCAATCAGAGGCTCACAGGAACCTAACCTTCTATTTCCCCATAGGAACAATGGTGCCGCACCCACTAATTCAGTGTTAGCGGCAATGTTGTAAAGCATAACTAGCATGAGTGATGAGACCTGGTGTGTGTGCACGTGTGTGTTTCTCACTGAGCCACTACTAAGGATTTCTGTTGCTCAGTAGTATAAGTTAGTACATTTAACAAGGTAATTCACAGTTGCAGCACGCGTTTGAAGAAATCCAGATGTCTAGGTAAACTTTGGAAGCTTTCTTACTCATCTTAACTGGTAGCACGTTTGCAATCCCAATTTCTGCCTAGACTTGAGCAAAAAACTCTTCTTTCTACTCATCCTGAACATTTCTTGAGCTTCCATTCCCTGCTTTGAATTCACAATATCTCACCAATTTGGTTTGGAGGCAAATTTGCATCTAGCAGACCTGGGCATCACAAGAGAGCTGGATGCGAATTCACAGGGTGGTTGCGAATTAGACATAAAGGTTTTACCAGTAGGATTCTCACTCCAGTTCTGATGTGTGTGTTTTTCCCCAACACCATGCAGTCTCATATTCCAGACACCAGCTGAGTGTCCTACAATTTGACTAAATTCTGACATTATCTACCTGGGGATAGCATCAACTCTCACAGACTAAGGACTCAGTCCCTCAAGACTGCTTGCACCTTGGATGCCAATCACAAGTTCAAGTTGTTAAAAGCATAGGGTGAGGTCCTAAACCAAGGAGCTTCTGACCCTATAGAGTTTGGGGCCTGGTTCATCAACCCAGAAGTTCTCTGAGAGCCCCTTTTTTCTGGGTGGAGAAGGTGTGGAAGCTTCTCCACATAGATGTGATTGATTAATTCATTGGCCATTGTGATTGATTCAACTTCTAGCCCCGTTCCCCTCCCTGAGGTCCAAGGGTGGGGCTGGAAGTTTGAATTTGCTTGTCACACTGTTGCTTCCTCTGGCAACCAGTCCCCTTCTTCCCAGGGACTTAGGGGTTTTCCAAAAGTTATCTCATTAACAGAACAAAAGACACCTCCGTTGCTCTCATCATTTAGGAAATTCCAAGGGTTAGAGCAGCACTGTGCCAGGACTGGGGATGAAGACCAGAAACATATTTCTTACTGTAAATCACTACATCACAACTACAGTGGTACTAATTAATATTTGCATTTGGTAGACTGATTTAATTTTGCTATAGAGGGAGAGATGGCACACAGATTTGGGGATATTTCCTTTGGGGTGCTGATCCGTGGGCAGGGCAACTGAGGCAGCCAGGTCTGGCCTGAGCCCTTAAAGGCCGAGGCAGGGGGCTGGCTCCCAAGCCTCTGCCACCCTGCTCGCAGGTCCGAGTCAGCCCTCAGCAGTGCCCTAGGCTGTGTAATACCTTTCTGGCTTGCTTCTGGAAAAAGTGCTGAGAATCAGAAAGGCCCCTTCAGGCCTTCCCAGGGTTGGAAGTGGACATGACTTCCCTGGGAACCGGGCCTGAGGGACCCTGCAGCCTTCTGGACTGTGAAATTGCTGCCTCCCTGGGGACAGTGGTGCTGGAGGGAGTCTGGGTACTCCTGGGCCTCCGACTCCTTCCTGTGGGTCCTCGGGGACCTTGCTGGCCAGCCGAGCGAGAGGAAGCACAGAGGCTGAGAAGCCGGGCGGCTGGCTGCCGTCCCACATAAACACGCTCCGTCACTGTAAATTATTTATGCGCCATATGGAAGCTGGACAGGCTCCCTGACGGGGCTCATTAATTAGAAGCCTGATGATCCTGCCTTGGCCCAGATTCCCGAAGGCAGGGAGGGCAATGGAGAGGCGGGGAGGGGGCTTTTTCGTTTTGCTCAGTATCCCCCTGGTGAGAGACCAGCGGCGAATCCCTGCCTGCTCCAGCAATGGTCCAAACTCCACAGCTCGGCACTCGAGGCCTCTTCCACACACAGCTCTTGCCCCAGCTCTCGGCCTCGGGCACCACGGCTTTTGCACTGGTCCCACCTCTGGATGTCTGCATCACAGGCTCTGTGCCCTGCCTGGGACCCTTCTCTTCCTCAGCATCCTGGAAGGCACAGCTCAAGTGCCACCTCCTCTGCGTGGCCTCCCCTCTCACCCACTGGGGGGTGAGCTTGCTCCTTCCTAGTGTCCCCATAGCTCTGTGCATTCGACCTGATAAGCTGTCCTCCAGACTGAATTCAGACAGCAACTGCACCCCTGGCTGGGCTCCTGTGTTTCCTCAAGTAGAATTAGGGACAAGGATGGTGTCCCCTAAAGTTCTGTGAGGAGGACAGAGTGTGTCTCAACTTAGTGCTGGGCATCTGTGACTCACCCACAGGTGCTACTTTATTATTATTATTATTATTATTATTATTATTATTATTATTATTGCAGCATTTATTTCCATCTGTTGAAATCACTTCTTTTGTAAGTCTCATTCTTACTAGAATGCAGGGGCCATGGTCCTACTCACCTCTAAACCTTCTGCTTCTAGCCCACTGACTGCACTTAGTGGGACCAATAGGGAATATACACTCGAGCAGCGCATGGTATAGTATCCGACATCCAGTGACTGTTTACAATACAGACTATGTTAAGTCCTTTTGTGGGCTTAACTCACTTAATACAATGGACATACATAACAGATTTTGTCAGTATTTTTGTCTAACGGATGAGGAAACTGAGGCACGGAGAGGAAAAACCATTTATTGAAGCTCACCTGTCTGGTGAGTATTGGAGCTGATTTCAAACCCAGGGAGGTTCAGACCTCGACTGTCCCACAGCCTCTCATAGCAGAGCAAGAGCAGCAAAGGATGCACGTTCAGAGGTAAGTGCCTGGCACGTAGTAGGTGTTTGGTGAATGCTGAGTAAGTGTTTGGACCCTGTGTGTGTTTTGATCATCTCAACTAAAAGCGGGCACATCACAGAGACACTGGGCCATGTCATTTGTCAAGCTTATCTCTAAAAAAAGTTTTGTAGAGTCTCTAGTCCAGTTTATCTTTTCCTGAGCTGGCCTGCCTGGGACTCTGCACTTGACCTTCCATTGGGGAGCAGCAGCTGCGTCTCCCAGGCAGCTCTGTGCTGTCTCCTCACCGCCATGGTCCCTGCAGGTT
The DNA here is from genome assembly GCA_004024845.1 of Tonatia bakeri. Classification (NCBI taxonomy): domain Eukaryota; kingdom Metazoa; phylum Chordata; class Mammalia; order Chiroptera; family Phyllostomidae; genus Tonatia; species Tonatia bakeri. The sequence continues at coordinate 41,426 of PVIA01010534.1, forward strand.
GCTGGACCTCCTCCCTTTCCTTTGCCTAGAATGTTCCTTCTCCCTCTCTCCTGCACCTTCCTCACTGCCAACGCCATCCTATCAGGAAAACTCCTCTTGCCCTTCACAGTCCAGTTCACACAGACGCTCCTCTGGGAAATCTCTCCCAGCTGCCACCCCCGTCCCTCACCTTGCTCACACAGAATCACTTATAGACACACACACGTGTGTGTTCATGACAAAGTGGTGAAGGGCCAGGGCTTTAGTGCCAGGCTCCAGACTTTCAGGCTGGCTCTGCTTCCTCCTCCTATAAGTTTCCCCACCTGAGCCTCAGTTTCCCCATCAGTGACAGGGTGCTATCACCCGTGTGGCAGAGGTTTGCGAGGATTAAGTAAAAGACTGCACAGGGCACTTGGCCATAAGAGAGGCACTTGGCGAGTGCTGCAGAAATGCTCCCACACTTTCACTCTCCTAGGGTGAGCCCTGCAGAGCCCGAGTGGCCCCTACACATCTTTGCATCTCCAGGGCTCGCTCTAGTGCCAGACACAGAGCAGGGGCTCAGTCAATGAAAATGCAATTCAATTTCAACACAATAAACATTTATGGAGCACCTACCAGGCACCCAGCTGTAGATATGCAAGGAGGGCAGCAGCTAACAGTCAGGATGCCTACATATACAGATAGCCAATAGGGACGAACGAACACCAATGTGGCACTGTCATTGGCTCATTTACTCCTTAAGGCATTGGTCCACCAGGCTCTGGGGAGATACAGGTGAATTAAAATGCTCTCCAGGTCCTCTGAGAGACATGACCAGGTACATGTAATGTACCATATGGGCACATGACACCTATCAAACAGGCGTGTACAAGGCGGATGCGGGACTCAGATGTCAGGGCTGCTGGATTGTGGATCCTTTGTCAGGGACGAGGTTGAGGTTCAGAGGGGCTGGATGAGATGTGTCTTTGAACTTGCTGGCCCTTTGGCCTGGCACACCTCTCCTTTTCCTCCTCCTGCCTCAGATGACATATCCTCTGGTCGGTGGGTCTCCCTCGGAAAGCCCACCTCCTCACCACTCTGTCACGACCCTGTTCATTTCTTCTGAAGCACGAACCAGGGTGTGCAGTGAATGAGAAAGGCGGGGAAGGAGCTAACACTTCTTGAACACCTACTATGCCAAGCTGTGTGTGAGTCCATAGTGAACATTATTTCATTAGTTTTCTCAGTGCTCCATGGAGTCCACATGCTCACCTGTCAGTGTTATTATCCTCATTTTGCAGGCTACAGAAAAGGCCTGAAGAGGGCAAACGCCTTTGCCCAAGGTCACAGCTGGAAGTGGTGGAGCTGAACTTGGAATCCGGAGCCAGCTGCCTCTCCACACCCTTGGCGCTTTCATGGCACGGGGAGAGGCCAAGCAGGCAAGAAAGGAAATGGAATGAGTCGTTTACTGCCCCAGGCATTTTCAGCAACAAGTAAGTGATTTCCCTAATTCCTGTCTGCTGTTCTACAGACTTGGCAGCTGGGAGCCCGGCTGCGGAAAAACAGGTTTTCTTCTTGATTCAGCAGCACCACCTGCAGGATCTGACGGAACATTGGTCTGGAGCAGGTGGGCTCCTCTGCTGGAGGGCATGGATCCTGAAGGGACCTGAGGCATCATCTGATGATCTTTCACCTTAAAAAGGAGCCAGCTGAGACAGAGAAAAGAACTTAACTCAAAGTCACAACGTTAGTGGTGGCAGATTTGAAGCTGTTTCTCTTCTGACTCTCAGTTCAGTACCACCTCCTTCCCACTACCCCTTTCTCTCTCTCATTCAATAAACATTAATGGAGCACTTAATATGTGTTGGGCATATTCCTTCTTGTAGGATGTAAATGTTAACAGTGAAAATAGGTCTTTTAGGATTATTGCTTAACTGCCGTAACAACCTACTTCATGATTACAACTAGGATGTATTGACCATCACTATGTACCAGCCACTATGCTGAGACTTTATCTCAGCTGATCTTCATAGATGAGGAAACCAAGGCTTAGTTTTGGAACGTGCCCAGCCTGGTTCAGTAAATGTGGAGGAGTTCAACTCCACATCCTTCTGACCTGGAGAGCCAGGGAACTTGACCTCTATGTTATGTATACTCTTTAAAGTGTCTGAGGTTAGTTCAAGACGTATCCATACTGCAATTAGAGTTTTACTTCTATTTCAAGTCATTACCTATTTTCTAAGAGCAGTGCTGGCTCACTTCTCAAAATCCTTGCGTCTTAAATCCCTAGGAATTTATACGGAGGGTCTACGGTGCACCAGGCACTAGGCTAGGGCCTCTGCTGTTCACTGGAAAACCAGTGCAGTGGAAAGAGCTGTGCACTGGAGGTTCGGGTGCCTGGGTTCCCAGCTGCCCCTGGCTGGCTGGCTCATGATACCGGGCAAGTCCCATCATTTTCCTCCCCGGAAAACCAGGGGCAGAACCAGATGAATTCCCAGGCGCTGTTGGAGTCTGTTCTGGAAGTCTGAGCCTCTTTGTTATGCTACTTTCATTTCTAGCATATTACTGTGTTTCTGCTAAATAGAGTGTTTCTGTGGCCCAGGGCTTGTTGGCTCCAGATCCCTTTGTCACTCGCCTATCAGCTGATTTCCGTGTGGGCCCCGGCAAGGGAGGCAGGAGACTGCTCCTGAAGGGTATCAGGAAAGGAGGAACCACGCTCTTTCTCCTCCCCTCAGCCTTGGGAGGTGTGTCTGGCACAGGCTGCAGTTCTTCCTTGGCTTTGGGTCCCACTTCTCATGGGGTGACCCCAGCCAGGCCTTGGGTCCCTAGGATCCAGCCTCCTGTCTTTGCCCTTCCAGCTAAGAGGCAGCAGTGGCTCCCTGCTATCATTAATCTCTGGGTTGCCTCCTTATTTTCTGTTTGTCTTTTTAGCCTTTCTATCACCTGTGTAACCCATTCCTCTCGTTCAACCCCCCCCCACCACACCCATTTCAAATACTGAGTGGTTTCTCTTTACTCGGTCGGACTTTGACGGATACGTTCACGCTCTTGTTGGTCTTGCCTCGTAACAGCCAGCAATAAAGATGATGATGATGATACTGCTGATGACTATAATCCCTTACTGGGTCTATAACCTCACATACTACAAAGCTTTCACTCGGGTTCTGTAATTTGACTCTCATAATAACAGTGTGACGTAAGAATGGCATTTATCATTAATTCCACTTTACAGAAGAGGAAATGATTTCACCGAGCTCACACAGCTGGTGGGGCTTGATAGAGCTGGAACCAAAACCTAAGGTTTTTGATTTCTCCTCTAGTTTCTCTCCCCAGGGTAGTCTCGTACTTTTCATCATTACTCCCTCTGCCCTCTGGAATGGAGCCTTAACATTACTCTTTCAGGATGGTCTTTTCTGAAGGGGGGACCTATCAGCTGAGGGTGCATTAGTTATCTACTGCTATATCACCAACCACTCCAACACCAAGTGGTTTCAAACAGTGTGGATGGAAGTGGTCCATGCACACCTAGTTGCCTTCTCCTGCCTCACTCTTTTCTGGGTGGCTTGTTCATCCGGGGCTTCAGGAGGGGGTTCAGCCAGGGAGGGCTCTGAGGCGGTGCTTCCCAGCAGTTTGAGCTGGGCTCTGGATGTGGCAGGATGAGGAGGAAGGCAGCCGGCTGATGTTTGTCCTATGGAACACTGAGCACGCAGGCGCCATCGTCAGCAGAACCTGCTGAAAGCACCTGCTGGCCCAGGGACAGGGCCAAGGGTGAAGCATAAACTTCTCTGTATTTAAATCACTAAGTAAGAAAGACCTCCATGTCTTGCTCTCCACCAAGCAGCTGGTGTCTAACATCACACCAGAAGACAAGGTGGATCCCTGCAGTGGAGGGACTTGCCATACCATTAGAAAGAAAGATATGTTGTATTCGTAAGTCCTCAAAGTCCCCAGACTTTAGGGGAGGATCAGGGTCACCCTACCCATCACACCCTCCACTTTGTCCATTGACCATAAATATTTATAGTTATCTTATGCTCACCTTGTGCCTGTCTCTTACCCTACTGCCTGGGATTCCCTGCCAAGGATCTCACCTCAGTTATTTCTGGAAGTGCCAGGGAATGGCTCGTGTGGATGGGTAAACTCTGACCCTCTGGCTCCACACAGTGTTTACGCTTCTCTTTCTGGGCTCTGATGTCCACAGCCAGGCTTCGGAGACCCTTGCCAAAGCTGGCGTGGCTGGTGTCTGTGCCCCATGCTGACCCGTGGGATCTGCCTTTCTCTGTTTTCACCTTGTCGGCATACACATGCCCCAAACGAGGCCACCTTGCTCATGGAAATTTCAATGAAATAGTTGTTTCGTTTGTTTGTTTGCTTGCTTGCTTCTGTTTCAGCCTCTACCCTCACGGGGTCTGGTACGAGCTCCCAGGCAGGTGTGAAGAGGAAAGTCAGGAAGATTCCATTCCACCAGGACCCCACCTACCCATTGGAATGGTGCCTCCACATTGTTCCTTTTGGATGATATTTCCTCAAGTGTGGGGCACAGGCCACTCACAGGTCAGGGGTGTATGCGTTATTTATTGTCATGGAACCAATCACCCCCACACTTAATGGTTTAAAAGAGCATCATTCAGTATCTCGTGGTTTTCCTGGGTCACAAGGCTGGCTTAACTGGGTCCTTTGGCCCTGGGCCTCTCATACGGTTGAAGTCATCACAAGGCTTGCCTGGGAAGGGTCTGCTGTCTAATTCACTCGTGTGACTGTTGGCAGGACCCAGCGTCCTGCTGATGGTTGTGCTAAGGGATTCTGTGCCCGCGGAGCTGCTGGCGGGAGGCCCTCTTGGTGCCTCGCCCCATGGGCCCCGCTGCAGACGGTCCCACGATATGCACTGCTGCATCACAACGGGCAGGTGAGAGGGACGGAGAGAGTGCAAACAGGACTGAAGTCAGGTCTTCTGTAACTTTGTCTCAGAGATGAGATACATCATTTTTGTCAAGTTCTCTTAATTTGTAAGCAGTAACTGGATTCAACCCCCAAATGAGGAAGGGATTACCCAAGTTTTGAATAACAAATAGGGGATGGGAATCGTGGGGGACCCTGTTAGAGGCTGCCTACCGTGAATGGCAGGGTTGGGGTGGAATGAGTTTTGATGGTAAGGAAATTATGATAAAAAACATTCAGTCATTAGCCATTTATTTTAAGATGTGGTAGGGAAAAAGTAACTGGATATTACTGGTGAGAAAAAGGCTAAGTAAAAAAATGGGGGAGTCAATTACAAGAAAAACATGAAATGCAGGCAGTTTTTAAATATGATCGCCAGCAAGAACTGACCAACCGCGAGACTGTGGTGACGGTGATGGGACGTCAGTCTCGAGACTAGGCTATGTTACATAAGACTCTGTCATCTCAGAGATTCTCCCTGTGGGCTGGTGAAGGAACAGCCTCCTTAGATAAGCCCCCCTAGCAAGGAACTGTGTGGGGTGGCCTCTAGGCTTGGAGCACAGGCTCCAGTTGACGGCCGGCAAGAGGCCAGGACCCTCCGTGACAGAGGCGCAAGGACATACATTGTGTTCATAACCCGAATAAACACGGAAGTCAGTTTTTGCCCAGTACAATTTTCAGATAAGAATGCAGCCCAATTGGCAGCTGCATTGTAGCCTGGTGAACCTCTAAGCAGAGGACCCCGTCAAGCTGTGCCCAAACTGCTGACCCCCAGAAACCGTGAGAGGAGGTCTCTGGCCTCCCTTTGTGGTTGGATGTTGGGCCCACTGATGACGAGGTAGCATGGCAAGACTGGGGAGGTACGAGGCAGGTGGATGAGATTGCTAAGAGTAAAAATGAACTTTCTTGTCTCAGAAGGGAGAGAGTTGGTCAAATGCCAAGATTTGGACTTGATTCCTTAACAGCCAGACCATGCACAGATAAAGAATGGAGAATTATTTTTTCGAACTCAGTGTACTCATATGATCAATGCTATTAATAATTGCTGACATCTATTGAGTCATTACTACATGCTGGGTTCTCTGCTATATTCTTTATATGGCCGCCCTCACTGACTCCTCACAACAACCGGATTAGAGAAGTATCCTGAATGTCTCCAGTTCACAGATGCAGGAAATGAGCCTTTGAAGTGTTAAGCAACTGGCCTTGGTTTTGGGAACGGCAAGGACAAAACTGGGATTTGAAGCCAGATATGACTTTAGGAACTTGGGAGGAAGTCCTGTAAGATGACGGCTAAGGTAGTGTGTGCCCCTTGAAATGGTTTGCATGTAGGCAGTGACTGGGCTGTTCTTGTTAGGTCAGGGTCCCGGGTTTTACAAAATGCTGACAAGAGAAGACTATCCAAACATCCGATGTTGCATAGAGTGAATGCCAACTCACTGTGTGTGCATGGAGGCACCTGTGTGTGCTGCGTGGTTGGAATAACTCCATGCCCTAGCATGGCCATAGTGGGTCCAGACTTCCCAGTAACCGTCCATCTTCTGTAAAATGGGAGGTTCTGGAGAGATCATGTCCTGGGAGTTGGGCGACCAAGATGCTTATTCTGGGTTCCACCCTTTGTTGGCTGTTTGACTTCAGGCAAAGGGACTTAGTCACCAGGGAACCTACATTTCTCATCTGTAAAATGAGGATAATGAGACCTGACTCTGCCTTCCTCACGGGGAGGGCAGGAAGCTTCCTGAGATCACCTCCCCAGAGCCTTTTGATCTTCTTGAAAGAATCCTCTTTAATTGCCCAGCCCGGCACTTGAGCAGCTGGGTGAACGTTTTATGATCCGAGATTCCCACAGCCCGTAACGCACGTGCTCCCAGAAGCACTCTGAGGTTTGCAATGATAGATTCGGCTGGCCAAGGTTCTTCCAGGCCACCAGCAGAGATTTCTCAGTGCCTTAGTCATATAATAGGTGGTTTCCCAGGGGTGCTCTTGCCAATACTCCGACTTATTTATGTAGTATTTCTTAAGCGTTCCTATGTGCACAGGGCAATGTCTCACCCCTCCCCAGACTTGTCCATTAAGGAGGATGGCTGCCTTCTCATTTCTTGTCTGGACCATCTCAAAGCCTGCCTAAAGACTCTCCCTACACCCAGCCCTGCTGTCTCTCCAAGTCTGATCCACAGGCTGTATGATTCCTCTCCTCAAAATCCTCCAGTGCTGCCCCACTATCCACCCAGTAAAAATGGAACTAACTTGGCATTGAAAACCCTGCCCACGGCCCTAACTCAGAATCTGGATCCAAATTGCCTCTCTTCCCTCATTTCTCATTTTCGATTGTTGGTTCATTCACTCAGTCAACTATTCTACTTTATCTGCTTGTGACATTCTATACCAGCTGCCACGTTACATTTTGGGGAACAAATTAAGGTCCCTGCTCTCGTGGAGCTCATAGCCTCATGAGAGATACAGACACACACACGGCTGAGTGCCACGCAGTCTGGTAAGTGCTATGGAAAATGGAGGGTCTTCAGGAGACTGTTGGAGGGGAGCCTGGCTCTGCCTGGGGTGAGGGCATGGTGACGATGGCTCCAGGATGCAGAGGATAGAGCTGAACAAGAAGCCAGGGGTGTGGAGAGGAAAATGTGTCCCGGCAAGAATGACTTCGATGTTTGGGAAACTGACATGACTGTGGCCATTCATGGCTTGGCAAGGAGCCCAGGTCCTGAAGGTCCTGGTGAGGCTTGTGAAGAGGCCTGGCCCTGGCCCGGGAAGAAGAAAAGGAGCTACAAGCAGGGAGGTGACATGGTCACCACCCTCCTGCCCAGTCAACCTGTCGGGTGCTCTTAGACTCCCAGGCCTTCGTCAGGGCTTGTCTTTCCTCCCTGACGCCGACCCCTTCTCTCCTCCTCTCCCACTCCCACGTTTTGGTTCCAGCCAGCTTTCACGGACCCCTTCCAATGCCATCTGTTCTCTGGAGACTTCCTGGAACCCTGGGGTCAGAATTTATTGTTCATTCCTTCCAGCCCCTAGAGGCCATTACTTGTACATTACCCTTTATCGTGTTCCATGTTGTATTGTGTTTTAGTTGCATCTGTTCGTCTCCCTCATGAGACTGAAAGCTCCTACAAGTGCATACTAACCCTGGAATACCTACCTTTGCCTGCCCCATCACACTTAGCCCACAGGGCTTTGAGCCCTCCCTGAATCCTCAGTACCACTGCTTATTAGCAATGTGATCTTGGACAAGTCACTTTATCTCTGAGACCTCGAGTTGTCTCATCTATTAAATGGGATAATCATTTTTATGGCATGGGGTAATTGTGAGGATTAAGTAAAGTATCTAGTTAACACTCAATAAGCAGTCATTGTCCTCCTCCCTACTCTGGTGCGTGGCTCAGAAAGATTGCAGCAACATCTTGGTAGAGCATCCCCAAGGGAGGAGTGCCTCCTTTTCCCATGGGTCCAGGGGAAGGGTCGGGTGCACCTACGAGATCCCATCTGCTGGCTCGCCAAGCCCCTGGGCAGAGAGGTGACCTGTTGACATGATTGTGTGGAGGCTTGGCAGTCATCCCCACCCAGTTTAATCTGATCGTGATTTTGACACCTTCCATGGAACACTCTCCTCAGTGTAAACAAAGAGAAAAGGCTGAATGTGATTGGCAAAATCAAATTCATGATGTGAGTCCCCTGGTCTAGGATTAGTCCTTAAACCAAGCTGTGCCCATAGGGAGAGGAGAAAGTGACCTGCCTGTCGGTCTTTACCTTTTCTACTTGGTTGTTGCTCAGTCTGCATACAGAAGCTGAACTCTGACATTCCAAGGGGCATTGCCATGGCTATGGTCATCCTTGTCATTGCCATTGGAAGCAGCAGCCTCCTCCTCTCCCTCAGCACTGCCACGTGGGTAGGGTGCAGGGCAGATGTTCCCTGCCCAGGGCATTCTGTATGGACCCCATCTGCAAGCACAGCCCCACGGGCCTCTGTACTGAGTTCACACAGACTTGGTCCTTACAGCAACCCTGTCATCTTAACCAGCAAGAAATCCTGGGTCAGGGAAATCAGGTGACTTGCTAAAGTCACAGCACAAGCTGGTGGTGGGGAGGGGGGTGGCTGGGGTTGAGACTGAGGTTGCTGGGAGCCTGGAAAAGGTTGAAAGAAAGAACAGTCTTGTTTCCTGGCAGCCAGCTTGCGTTCCTGCGGATGGATTGTCACCATGATGTCTGAGGAACTGTTTAAAGCATGGGTGGAAACCAATTTCTTTTTCTATCTCCTTTGAGTTCTTGGAATATCCACTGTGTGTCTGGGCCATGAAGATGTTGCTTGCATGAATGGAGATTGAGGGAACCCATGATGAATAATAGTGAGATAAGGGTTGCCCTTGGGCTTATGGGGCTGGTGTGATTTCTGGAATATCCCACAGATACCCTCTACCTTCACCTTTTGCCTTGGCACACAGATATGTGAAATTGCATCAGTGTGTTTGTCCTCTATGGAGGTGCTAGGGACAGACCTCCTCTCCATCTACCGCTTCCCCCATGTGTCCTTACGGGGAGAGCAGAACTGTGGGTGTACTGGGGAGGCTGGGGGAGGCCGATGTTCATGGGGTCACGCTTGTCCACTGAGCAGGGTTAATATTCTAAGCCCTCATGTCTCTTCCTTCCTTCTGTCCCTGCATGGATTCTGACATCATTCCTTGAACTTTACTTCTCATGCTTTAAACTTCCTTCC
>PVIA01010535.1:0-51039 GCA_004024845.1 Tonatia bakeri
GGAGCGGGGCAGGGATGGGGAACTGGCTTCCTGAAAAGGTTTTCCTTGAGTCTTTGAACTTCCCACATTACTCACTACCTTTAGTTAAAGCCTATTAAGACCAGGTTGAAATGCCAGAGTGGCCAAGAGGGGAGGGACTTTGGCCATGTATGACCCCTAGAGAGCTGCTCAGGCTGAGGGGAGGCCTGAAGAGGTGTCCTGGTGACGCTGGGGGAATGGGCTGGCCCTCAGCCAGAAGAGCAGGCTCCTATGACAGGGCTATAAGGGGACCAGCAAGCTTGGGGTGGGACAAGGGACATGAGAGCCCACGTGACTTCAGATTCTGCATGAGTATTGCTGATGTCCCAAGGAGGAAGTGTCTGGCTGTGGCTGAGGCCTGGATGCAGAGTGAGAGGACAATGACACATGCTGAGGAGCAGAGCAGAGGGGCCTGGAGGTGGGCCGACAGAGAACTCTGAGCTGCTGTTATGGAAAGGTTTCAAAACCACTTCCCTTCCCCTGCCCTGCCCTTTTGTGAAACTATTTAGCAAACAGGACATCCTGAAAATACAGTGAGGGTGGCCTGTGAGCCCTGCAGGGGAGTGATTGTCTATCCCTAGTTCCTCTTGGTAGTCAGGGTCAATCACTCAGCCAGCACCACCACCCCTTCCAAAGGACTGCCTAGGGAAAAGTGTTGCTGCCGCCGCAAAATGGAGGGAGGCTCAAGGCCCGAATCCAGGAGGCCCTAGGGCTCCTCTAGTTCTAGGTGAAATTAAGTATGAGACAGACACCAGCATGACCAGCAAAGGGCTCCCGGCCCCAGGAAAAAAGGTATGAGTTACCCCACTGGGTTAAATAACCCACCCAACAAAGGTACTGGTGGAGGACCATGGAGTGTCACCTTCTCTGAGGACAAAACCATTCTCTGATCTCTTGCAGAAAGGATGGTGGCCTCTTATTTTCTTCTTCCCTGGTATGTCATATGGATTTTAATATATTTCACCCCATTTTAATTTCCTTTCCTGTCTCTTTCCCCCACTTTAACACAAAGTAGCAGGAGCCCTTCAACTCTCTTGAAAATCGCTGAGGGCCTCACTGGGCTTCTGTTTACATGAGTTATGGCAACATTCACTACGGTAGAAATTAAAGCCAATAGCTTAGAAATGTATTCATTCACTAAAAAACCCATAAATCCATTACATATTCACTTTTTATACAATTAAAAATAACCATATTTCCCAAAAATAAAAGAAATCGGCGAGTAGAAGAGTGGCATCTGTTTTGCATCTGTGCAAAGCTTTAATGTCTGGCTTAATAGACAGCAGTTGCATTCTCTTATCTGCTTGTGCATTCCATCTGCTGCAGTCTGTGGTCTTGGTTAAAGAAGACGAAGAGACCTGGCTTCCGCCAGAAGTGTAGCTGGCGGAGGACTTCGAGGACTCCAGAGGTTCGTGGACACACTGTGGAGGCATGCTGTAGTAGTCAGCTTTAAGCCACACATTCTAAAATATACGGAGAGGACCATGACAAAACCAGAAGAGGAAGAGACAACTCCAAATGTCCTAGATGGAGAGTTGGATGAAGTAGTTGATGAAACAGCTCAGGACTATCTCCCTGAGCTGGAAGGGGCAAGCCAGGGTTCAGTGGTGAGGCCAGTCACTGCATGCTAGATGGGAGAGGATTTTGGATGTGGAATATGGGAAGGATGTGTATCAGACAGCCAAGGGACTCAGTGTAACACACCTCTGTCATTTTCTTTGGTTACCCAGCATCTGGACACCCTTTCTTTTGGGGCAAAACCCCCGCTGAGTGTGTTCTGGCAGAGTCTGCCTCCTCCTTGAGCTAAAGCAGCCGGACAACCTCTCCTGTTCCAGGAGCTGTAGAATGAATGCACTCCTGAGGTGTCCTAATCACATCCTCCTTCCTTGTAATATTTTAATCTTGGGCTCATGGCAGAGACAACTGAGGAATAACTGTGGCAGGGGTGGGGGTGACACTGGTGGCACTATTTGGGTAGCAGTGTCACATGGCCAATGGTGGGGCAGCAGCCGCATCCCCACCAGTGGTCCCTGAGGTTCGACCTTACCTGGGTTTCTGGCTGCACAACTCTCAATCCCTGTGTGCTTGCTGAGCTAGAGCCCAGCCTTCCTGTGAGGCTGTAAGCCACCTCTATCTTCCTGACAGTTTACTAAGATGGGCATGTCATGTGCCATGCAGACTGCTAAGGAGGGCTGGCTGGGAAGGCCTTCCTCCTCCCTCATCTAGTGTGCTGCCCAGGCCTGTTAGACTGCTTCTTCCTCGAGTCCCAGGGCCTCCTGCCCAGCTGGTCTGCCTGCACCCAGGCTTGACCTTTCCAAGGCATCCTGCAGCCCTGGAGATGGTACTGTCACAAAACTCTCCTGTATGGTACCTGTGCCTTTCTGGTCTACAAGGGGTCTGAATGCAGAGTCTTCCTCATCCTGCCCCCAACTTCCTAACCCCCACCCCTCTCCGATTCCCTTCTAATGATTACGGTCATAAACAATCAACTTCCAACAATTACAGAATGTTTGTAAAACAGAAAGGAAAAATCATTCATGACTTACCACGAATTTTGTGATTCCTTTCCTGTCTTTAAAACAATCTTGCAATGCCTGTGCAGACTGTACTACTGTTCCTTGGGTGGATACTGGCCCACCCCACTGAGGTTGGACTTGGCCTTGTGCTTTGGCCAACAGAACGAGTACACTTGACACACATCACATGTGAGCAGGTGTTGGAGACTGTCCAACATCCGACCCTTGACACAGTCGGGACAGATGAGACGCGCCTGCACAGCAGAAGCGGCTGTGGCCGGATCTCCTGTCTATCTCTTCCTGTATGCCTGTCCCTATTAGCATCAAGTGATGAAATTTTTGAACACCTGTGCTATAACAAAATACTCTGCACAATGCCTCTGATTCTGCGTGGAATGACTTGCTGACCACTAACTAGAAGCCCCCAATAACCCTAATGCTGTCCACTCCCCCCACCTGGAAAGTAAAGGATAGAATCAAACTATGGGCAGACTAGCTGCCAAACATTGAAGGAAGCCATTGCTGGGAATGTCTAAGGAGTCACCATTCAAAAGCTCAAGATTTATTAGAACCACTGCCTTTCCCATGCCCTGGGCAGGAGCAGTTATTGTTGGGACCAGGTGGAGAGAGGAGGAAGGAGTCTTAATTAAAATATAATAATCTTAGTACATGGAAACATGATATAGCCCCCTAGATATGTAGTTAATAGATCTAAGCAAAGAATCATTTAATTTCCATAAACAATAACTAATTTTTAAAGCACTCCTTGTACCCTTTTGATTTAGACCAATCTATAGAAATTTAGTAGATATTTAATTATTAATTAGCATGTGAAAGTTTGTGCTCGTATAGCTTCGTTGGTTATCTGATTAATGACCCTCTTGGTCAAAATAACCTTTGTTTCATATAGTTACTCTGTGGGACTTTTTGTAATTTCAGTTTATTTGTTTAATACGATGGATCTGTGAAACTTTCTGTATTTTTTGAAATTATTTCTATGGTAACCATTTTTGTGTTACTAATCATACTATGTATTTAATATTGTATAATCCCCCCTATAAAAATAAAGATGGAGTTTACTTGGTGAGTCAGTCAGGTCTAGAGAGCCTGGCTGTCCTCCGGCACCCCACCGGGTGTCTCGCTTCATTCGCCTTAGCCATGCATCCTTTGGGGACCCTGAGACCCCGCCGAGGCTGGACCCCAGCAAGCAGGGCCTATATTTGTGCTTGGAGGGTGTGGCTTGGCCTCTTGTGCTTCTGCTACGAGAAAGAACATACCGCAGGGAGTGCTACTCCTTCACCAGGAACTCAGAATAGAATGGAGATGTAGTTTACACACAGACCTACTGCCTGTAGTGTAACTGCTGCAGCCAAGTTGTAGACCCAAGAGTGAGAGTTTGTAATTGTGGGCCACTGAGATTTCTGAGGTTACCTTGCAGCAAAATCTGACTAATACAGCATCATATAGGAAAAACTAGTTACAGAATTGACACATGCTAAATACTGTGAACACTCAGAGGTGCGTGGCAAACAGGTAGATCTTCAGGCACAGCCGAAACTGCACTAATTTGCAGACTGAGTAACTTTCTTGAGACAGGAAAGGGGTCTGACAGGGGATGACCTACCTGGGTGAGGAAGCTTGTAATTACATTCAACCATGGGCTCTCCACAGTAGGCTGCTTTTGGGTAGAGCAGGCCAGGTTAGGAGCTTGTTCCAGGCCCAGTGAGCCCCTAGCACGACACTGGCCAGGAGGTACTGGTAATCCCATGCTGCCCCCAAACCTGCCCATCGATTCCTCCAGCAACTTCCTCTTCTACTCCTAAACCTCACGGAAGAGTAGTTCCACGTCTGATATGATTTGTGGATGGAGGGGTGATCAGGGACCCTGGGCTCCTGAAAACAAAGATGGGTCTGAATGTCACCCTGAGGCCAGCAGCACCCTTCCATGCATTTTGCATATCCTGCTCTTGGCTTACCTTCCACAGGTAGACTGCTGTGATCGGCCCTATCTTCTCTCCACTTTTAATTGTACACTTTGTGCACGTGGGCAGCCACAGCTGAATTGCTCTCCAATGTATCTGCACTTCCTAGCACTATGTCTGGCTCAGAGTGGGTAGGTTCTCAACCAATATTTGAGAAAATGCATGAATGACTTTGCTTACAAAATGTTATATCCACTGCAGTTCAGGCCTGCTTCCCACATTCTGACAGCTGGTGTAAACTCACAGTGTGTGCACGTATGTGACCTTGGCTCAGTCCTAGCTGACTACACTGAGCTGCAGCACCCTCAGGCTTTCAGGTACCCAGGTTCCCATGGTTGGCTGTTATTGCTAGCATTTGTTGCTAGCATGCCCCCTCACCTGGTAACTTATTTACATAATTCATATGCAGCTCAATTCAGATCATTTTTACTAGGTTGCTAATAAAAATGAATTCTCTTCAGGCTTCTCCCCTGTAATAATATCAATATTCCTTTTTATTTTAACCGCCTTTTGAAAGTATTTATTTGTTCTCAGTCAGAAGAACATTACTCTCCCAGGATCTGGTTTTTGACTTTCTGATTCCCTGGGTATCACCAGTACTTACAGAAACATTAAACTTACTAAACACACACACACACACAGCCCCCAGAAAACAAAAACAAACAAAAACCCCAAACTATTATTTTCCTGTTGCTGACAGTTCAAAAAGTTTGGACCTTAAAATAATACCTGACCCTGTTGGCCATGTCTGGTTAAGGCCATTATCTTGAGTTGTCCGATAACAAGTAACACTTTATGTTATGGCCAATTAATATTGTAATATTCTTAGAAATATACAAACCACTTGTTGCTTACTTCAGTTGTCTCTGAACAGATGTTACCACCTGTGTGGGAAAATTCAAGGTGCTGATTCAATGTCACTTTAGGGTCTGGCACCACACTGGAGCATGTCACCTGTTCCCAAAAGATGGTGGTCTCTCTTCTTCTAAGAGGGAACTTAAAACTGTTCAGACTGAGTCATCTCACACCTGACTATTAAGATCCTGGGGATTTTCAATCTCTGTATTCATGCCTAGTACTCCGATAGGCCCTACATGGGATACACATGAGTGGTTTACGTGACCTTTAAGAACATCTGCAATAGACATATATCTTCACATATAAACTTAAAAAAATACTTCAACATAATATATCGTACTGCATAGAACTGTAATTCGATGTATATATTACATTACTAAAATATTCATATAAATATCATATATGTATGGATTCACTGCATTAGAAAAATTCTCCTAGTAGGCTATCAAAGACCAGTATCAGTAAAGCCCAAAGAAAAACTATTTTAACAGTAGGAACACTAAACATGACAACTATGAGGTTTATAAACAAGAAAGGAAGAGAGAATTCTTTACATTTGCTATCAATTATGTCACAACAGGCACAATCTGAAATACAATTTTAGGCTAGCAGTGTACAAAAATACTTTTTATAACAACTTTTGATAGTTGCAATACCACTTAAAAAGAAAAACAAAACCAAAATCCTAGCTGTATAGTTATTCCATTTCAGGACCTACTACTCAAACAATTCAGCTTACTGCTCCCAGCCAGCTTTTTAAGCACCCACCCAGACAGTGAATTCTCTCACACGTCATGCACACTGCTATATATTCATATAACCCCCTACATCTATGGCGAATACTGGTGAGTCACCGTTAGGCATCAGAGTCCAACAAGGCATGAGATGACGGTGTTTGGACGCTGTTTTCAGTTCTAGGTTTGGGATGGATTAAAAAAAGGCAAAAGTAAGGTGGATTTTGGGCACGTGTGTCTGATTTCTAAATACTTATGGGCACTTTCGAAGTCAAGTTTAATCTGGCATATCAATATTTAACTTGGGTGGTGGGGGAACATACTTTCCTGGGCTCTGGGTTATAATTACTCTGGCCTTCTTTCCAAATATTGGAGCGATTTTAGGAGCATCTGGAATGGATGTTTCTTCAGCATCTTCACTATCTTCATGATGTAGATCATATGAAATGTTCCCATATTCTCTTAAAAATGGGAAAATTTCAAGCAGAAACTGACAGAAATCTCTGCGAATACCAAACCACCAATGGTTGCCCCCTTTTCGCCTAAATGTAGTGGCCATTAAAGTTATTAATGAAAGCCAAAGAGGTACAAATATGGAGATGTAAGAAAACGTATTGTGGCCATCCAATCTATGAACCAGCAGAACCTCAAAAGTGAGCAGGGGCACGACAATAGTGATCCAGCTGATGGCCATGGTCACGTGTGTTCTCCGCTGTTCGGCCACGACATCCAGAGACCTAAGGAACAGGAGGGACCAGACAATGTAATAGAGGACGACCAGGCAGAGGAATGACATGAGGATCCAGAGGGGCACGAACACCACCAACCACGGCCAGTGGATAATCCTGTCCAGTCTGAGGGCAATGAAGATGAACTGCAGGATGTTGACCGAGCACAGTATCTCCAGCTCCAGTGACCTATCGTGTCGAAACCCCCACACGCAGGCAGCCACGGACACGGGGGATACGAAGAAGAGTGGCATGAAGACCAGCAACCAGAAGTGGGTCCCTCTCTCCACCCTATCGCAGACCAGGACTTCGAACATAAGCAGCAGCAAATGGATGCCCACAGCGATCAACATAGCTTTGAACTCCACGCAAGTCTCCCCCTCGGTGCGGTAGCGAGGGTTTCGGGCCCAAACGCCCGCCCCCACCGAGGCGCCTGCGATGACAAGAAGCTTCCACAGCCATATGGGAGCGAAGACGGCCCA
Organism: Tonatia bakeri; assembly: GCA_004024845.1. Lineage (NCBI taxonomy): Eukaryota > Metazoa > Chordata > Mammalia > Chiroptera > Phyllostomidae > Tonatia > Tonatia bakeri. The sequence continues at coordinate 7,319 of PVIA01010535.1, forward strand.
GTAGCTCCACTGGATGATGCCATCCAGGCGGAGGGGCAGCAGCACGGAGAAGAGCAGGAGGCAGGCGTAGATGAGGAACTTACTCGGGTTGAAGTCTTGGAACAGGCCCCTGGGGTTCATGGCAAAGCCGCCGCTGGCCCTCCAGGGCGTGCTGCGTCTCCAACGCTTCCCGGGCCTGCCGCCTTCCCTGCCGGGCCTGCGTCGCCTCTAGGTGGGCAGCAGCAGCAGGTAGCCAGGCCGAATTTCCTACCCGCGGGGCCGAGAAACTGGAGCACGTGCGCAAAGCGGTCACATGGACCGGCAGGAAGCGCGGCGGGGCGTGGCGGGCACGCCCTCACCCTCGCGGCCCCGGACGGCGGGTGTCTCGGAGCGGGTGGCCGCTTCTGCCCGCTGCCGTCCGCCTTCACTCCATACCTGCTTTGGAGGCCGTTACTGCGTGTGGTGCTGGCAGGAAGCGGGGCGGGCGCTTCGGCTCAGGGCGTGGCGCGCTGCTGGCTCCCCGGCCGGCCAGTTGGCAGCGAGCGGGCGCGACTCCCGTGGACGCTTCCTGGCGGTGCCGCGAGCGCCGGGGCGGGAGTGAGCTCACATCCTCCCAGCCGTCCTAGGGGTGGTGCCCAGGCGGGGGCGGGGCCCGGGAGGACCGGAAGCCGGTGGGGGCGCGGCCCGCCTCCGGAGCCCTACCCTTTGCGGCTGCAAACGCGGGGGCAGAGTGTCCCTCGGTGAGGCGCCACCTTCGGTTTTGCGGAGGGGAACAGCGTGGGCACGAGTCTTCACTCGTTGGTGGGAGGCGTGTGGGAGTTTGTGAGCGAGACAGTGGGTAGGGGTAACCAGGAATGCATAGGGCGGTGTACCTGTGTGAAGGTGTGTGCAAGTCAGGCGGTGGGTTTGCCCCTGAGCCAAGGAGGGAGGTCAGAGTGGGGAATTATTGCACGGGGGAAGGAGAGGGCCTTTGCCTGCGATAAGTGGCTCCCAGGGCTGGACTGAGTTTGTTGGGTCAGCAGACTTCTCATGCGTCCTACGTACGAAATGGCTGAGGCAGATCGCCTAGGCAGCAACTCCGCTTACACCAGCCCCTTTCACCTCAGAGGTGGAAGCAGGTGTTGTCGGGGCGGGGCGGGGAGGTAGTGTTAGACCCCGAAGGGCCCCTAGGCAAGGTTTGGGGGAGCAGTTGGGAAAACTATATCGAAAGAGGAGGTCCTTCCTTCCCCAGGTCACCTAGCAGATTAGGACTCAAATTCAGGGCTTTTGACTTTATTCCCCTAATCCTCCTTTTGGTTTATTTGGCCCTGCCCCAGTCTGATTCTAGCAGAACAAGGTTGGGAAAAGGGCACTGGACCAGAGGTTAAGTATTTTGGGGTCTAGTCCAAGTCTAGTCACTCAACCAGCTAAGAAATCTGAGCAAATTCACCCTCTTCTGTCTTGGCCTCAGATTCCTGGGTGGTTAAGTTAGAGGCCGGCCTGAGTGGCTTCCAAGGGCCAGCAGTGCTGCTGCAGGTCTGCGATGTGGAGCACCACCTGTCTGGCCAGCAGGGCAGGCCCTAGAGAACTCCTCCCTCTCTTCTCCGCTCTTCCCTGCTCAGGGGAGCCCTGGTTGCTCTCCTTCCTGCCTTTCAGCCCTGACCTGTCCTATGTAGTCCCATTCCCTGCAGTGGGTGTGGAATGCCAACAATAGTGGGCTCAGATGGGGGAGGCCATCAGAGGAACGCATCTGGTGTCAGGGGCTCTTTGGGGTAATGAGGAAGGGCTTCCTGAGATAGAAATGGGGGCCTTGGTCCAGATCCAGGAGCTGGCTTTCCCCTAGCCAGCGTCAGCAAGATGTTCAGGTAGTGTGGTGTGGGGTGGACAGTCCCAGCCCTCATGGGTCTCCCCACAACCTACTTCTCTGTCTTCCACCTTAGCTTGGGGCAGTTGGGTAGTCCTGGGGAAGGGACTTCCAGCTCAGTGAGCCCTGCTGGTTCTTAGGGTTCAGATCTTGTGGATGTGTCTTAAGGGCCCCTGATTCAAAGAACCCCTTGGGAGTCATTGTGGGAGAATGTCAGCCAAGTGAGGCTCCAACTTTCCTCCCTCTGCCCCTCCAGAGTTGCTCTAGTCTGTTTTGTGTATGGATTTTTCTTTTAGTATTTCAAGTAGGGATTTGTCAGCTAAAAATAATTTAAAATTAAAAACTGCTGTTCCAGCCCAACTATGAAAATGGTTAATAAAAGGACATAAGATTGTTCTGAGGCTGAGATGAATCAATACACAGAAAGCACTTTGTATTTCCAGAAATGGGGGCTGTGAATATGACCACTACCTGGCAAGGTAAACCCCGAGGAGGGTGGGGGCCTGTCGAGGCTCCACAGGAAGGCTGCCGCAGAGCCAGGTCCTCTGTTGGAACAGTCAGAATTCCTCCCATCACTTTTCTGCAGTCAGACAACCTCAGGGCCTCTGCTGCCAGCTTCATGCCAGACAGGGGTTTAGGGTGTGTTTTCTCATCCCCAAATCTCTGTTTAAAACAAATGTCTGGTTCTCCTCATCCAGGAAGGGGGGTTGTGAGGTGGCCCATCACAATGTGATGTACCCTGCTGCCCTGCTCCTGAGGGAGGTCAGAGCCGGCTTCTGGGTTTGTGCCAAAGCCTTAGGGAGGCCATTCCCTCAGCTGGACCCATAGGCTGGACCCAGTTCTGTACACTGGACACTCTGCTGTTGTTCCTGGTGTAGTCAGTCTCTTGGGGACCTGCCTTTGTCTTTATATTTACTTTTAAAGCTCACATGGACTGTTTGCTATGTACCAGGTGCTGACACAGCTGCCCGTGAGGCTGTACTCAAACCACAATGCTGATTCCGTCATTTACAGAGGGGTTGTAGGGCTGTTGGTGCTTCAGTCCACCAGCACAGGTGTGCCTGTAGCCAGAGTCAGGTGCATGGGCTCCTGGGATGTCTCCCCAGTGCTTAGCATCCTCAGTCCAAACTTCCTTTTCTAACCTGGGAGGTTCTCCTGAGCTGGCCCTTGTCCACCTGCTGCCTAAGTCCCTTTCCTGCTGGTCTGCTAACCTTCCTCTGAATGTTCCAGGCATGGCTCTGCTGTTTGCTCAGAAGTGGCCTGTCTCCACCTAGCCTCTCTTCTCCCTGGACCACCAAGACCCAAGACAGGGCCTCAGGCTCTGGGAAACCTGCTGGACATCTGGTGGACTGGTGACCCTTCACTGACCTCTCACGGGACTCATTTCACTGGATTGAGTCTGTTCGGCCATCTTTCTCCCCCTGAGATTTGAGTTCTAGACATCCAGACAGAGTTCATCATAGCAAGTGCTTGAGAAATGTTGCTGGAGGGAATGTGTGAGTTAATTTGACCCTAATAATGCCTGTGGTACTCCTATTCCAGATCCCAGATCCAGTGGTTCTCTTCCTTCCTCACTCTGAGCAATGCGGAACCAACAGCCAGATCCAGTCTACTCACTGCCAGCATCCCAGGCCCTGTATCATCCACACAGTGACCAGGGTGATCTGTCTGCTCACGAATTACTTACCAGTTTCCGATCACTGCTGTGACAAATTGCCACAAAAACAATGCCCACTTATTACCTTGCAGTCTGTGTAAGTTTGAGAGTCTGAGCACAGGGTGGTTCAGCTGGTTCTCAGCTTGAGTCTCAGTTCCTTGGAGTCGTAGGTCCGAGCTTCCCATTTTCCTGCTATCAGCTGAGGGTCAGTCTCAGCCACCCACATTTCCTGGCCCTCTTGAAAGCCACGATGGTGGATTGAGACCTCGTGCTTTTGAACCACTCCAGCAGACCCTTCTGCTGCTGGGGTAGTATTAGCATTCTGCTCAGCAGCCACGGTTAGACCCCACACAGCTCTCCCTACCCTGAGCTTGGAGACAGCCTGCTTCAGGAGGGATCACTTCTCTGCGAGGACCTGGCTTTCCAGAAGGAGCTCTTGCCAAGTGCCCTCCACACAGACCAAGGTGATAGCAGTGGGTTCCTGGTTGCCCTTGGTGACATCTGGGCATGCTTCCAGTCAGACCAGGCCCGCTCCCCTGAGCAACTGGAACCTGGGCTGGAGTAAGGATTCAGTCATGGTCCCCTGGCCCTGGAGACAGGATTGGTTTGCTGAATATCCTCCAAGTGCATGGCATGGGCAGGGGGATGACCTGTATAGAAAGCCCAGGGAGCCCTGGCTGGGCGACTCGGAGCATTGTCCTGTGCACCAAAAAGTGGGTTTGATCCCTAGCTGGGGCACATTCGGGAGGCAACCCATTAATGTTTTTCTCTCCCTGCCTCTCTAAAATCAATAAAAACATACTTGGGTGAGGATTTTAAAAAAAAGAAAAAAGAAAGCCCAGAAACATCTTCCCTTCCAGACCTCATTGCAAGTTTGTTTCCATGAGTTTCTTTACAAGGAAGCCACAGCTTGGCCCTCTGTGTCAGTCTTAGCCCCCACTGTCACCCTTGGTCTCTAGTCCATAAATGCAGCAGGCTCTTGCCTCTGCCTGCAATAGCCTCCTTCCTACTCTTCTTACCTCTGTCCCCCACCCTCCTGCCCACTCCTCAGTGTGGTACTGTGCCCAGGGTCAAGGTCTCCAAGTCCTCAAGGCCAAGGTACAAGTGTGGGTGCTATCTCCAAGCTCTGTGACCTTGGCAAGCACAAGCCTCAAGTCTCCTCTGTGAGATGGAGATAACTTCACAGAACTGTGAGGGTGAAATGAAACAATATATGAAAACCCAGAATATGCACAATTATCTCATTGGCGGTGGCTGTTGTTACTGTCTTGGCAGTAGATTAAGCGTCACTTCTTTTGGGAAGCCTGTCCTCTCTCAGGGTGTCGTGACCCTCTGTTTGCTACTCTGGCTGTCCCGGGCACACTGTGGCTCTGCCAAGGATAGGGCCTCATCTTTCATTTCTGTATCTGCAGGTTCTGGCACGGGCTCATTAGTAGTAAACTTACCCAGGAAAGCACAGGCAGGCAGGAAGGTTAGAGCTGATGTGGCATCTCTCTCATGGTGAACAGTGGAGCAAGGTCAGCTTCTGGAGACACAACAGTCTACCTAAAGGCAGTAGAGCTTGGGTTTGCAGGGAGGTGCTGCTAGGCTTGAAAGGAGACCTCCTAGAGCACACCAGCCATTCCTACTGCACTGGGCTCCATGTTTCACAGCACTGAATTCTGAAGCTAACTTGGAGGGAGTGTGGTGACAAAAGCACTAACTTCACCAATGAGGAAAACAGATGAAATGAGGCCTAATACTATCACCATGCTTTCTGCTAAACTCACAGCTGCACACATGTTCAGCTAAGCCCTACTTTTGGTTTATCTGGTACCCTGGCCCTGTTCCCCAGCTCACTGCAGTGAGAATGGCCCCCCTGAAGAGCCAGACTCTGGCTGGGACCCCTTGAGATTTAGCAGCTTTTCCTTAACTCGTGTATTCATTTAGCAAATGTGTGTCAATTATTTGCCCTGTGACCTAGGCCCAGTTGTTAGCAGTGAACAGTTCCTATAGCATCTCCCATGCTGGTCCCTTCTGAGGTCCAGTGTCACCTCCTCCAAGATGTCTTCCTTGATCACCTCACCTAAAGTTGTCCCTGTCCGTACTTAATGTCACCCTGTTTTATTTCTCCTGTTTCTTATATGGTCATTAAATACATGCTCACTATAGGAAAATCTGGTAAATGCAGAGTCATTTAAGGAAAAATTAAATCTTTAGTCTTACCACCTACAGAAAATCACTGTTAACATTTTAATGTAGTTTCTTCCAGTTGATTGCCTCTGTAAAGACATGTCATTGCCCACATATTTTATTCCATTTTTTTTGCTTAACATTAATCCTAAGATTTGCTTATTTTCACATCTTTAAATCTTGCACTGCATGACTAGTGTTTCGCAGGCACTGCCAGCCTGTTTTGAAACTCAGCTCTTTCAAAGAAGGTTCCTATCTGCTTCTGATGGTCCCCTGGGGTATTGCTACCTTGAGAAGACTTTGCATTAAATTTAGCCCTGGCTGGATGGCTAAGTTGGAGCATCATCCCATACACCAGAATGTTATGGGTTCGATTCCTGATCAGGGCACATACCTAAATTACAGGTTAGATCCCCAGTCAGAGTGCATGCAGGAGGCAACCAATTGATGTTTCTCTCTCTCTCCCTTCCTTTCTCTCTCTACAAGTCAATAAACATATCCTTGGGTGAGGATTAAAATAATAATAATAATAAATTCAGTTATAGCACTTATTGAGGTATTTTCAGATCATGTCTGCAGTGCAGATTCAGACTCCAACCTCTGAGTGCAGATTTGCACACATTCTTGGGTTTTGTTTCTGCCCTGCGTGAGGGCCGAGGGCGGGGCGTGATTGTTGCCTGATGGCTGCTTGTCGTTCACCATACATGCAGGGAACGGCCCTGTGGGGTCCCAGCTTTGCTTAGATGCCTTCTGTTAGATAACCCTCCCTGGAGACTTCTTCTTCCTTGTGGCCCATGACATAGTGGCATGTCCAGTAGGTGTCTGAAACGTGACGAAGTGCCATACCTAGAGACATTTCTCAGATTACCATAACCATGTTGGGAGCTTCTCTTTAATGACCACATGGCATCACATCCCAGAGTTGCCCAGTACTTTGCTCACCCGTTCCCTCGCTGTGTGCTGTGGTTCTTTCTGGGCTTCTCTGAGAGAAGGGGGGCACTGTGGGCTTTCTCACTACACACGGCTTCTTTCTCACTAGGATGAGTCCTTCAGTGTAGTTCCCAGAGATTGAGTTACCAGGTTGAAGTAATGAATATTCTAAAGACTCTTGATATATAAAAGCCCCGTGTTTTTAGAGGTAGATTTTTCCCCCTTTCTTGTGTGTTGTTTCTGCAGAAATGGAGTTCATGCCACAAGTTGGGGGTGTGAAGCTGCCTCTACTGACAGCACCTGGTGAGTGCTTTTTGGTCTGGAAACCTCCACAAAGGTGAACCATTGACATGACCCAGAGTAAAAAGGCCATGTGAGTTTCAACATCAACTAAAACCTAGGACTGGTTTTGATGCGTGTGGGTGCACCTGTGGAGTGGCTGGTTTGTTGTCGGTCACGATAACCTCCAAATAGTATGGACCCATAAAAGGAGCACTGGGTAAACTTAATTTAGGCATTCAAATACAGTTAAGTGTTAGTAATTTAAACTGACTTTTTTGTGGGTATGGGTGGGAAGCTTCTTGAATTTGGAATATTGTTAAACAAATGGTAGGCATTCAGGTATCAATTGTTTGTGTTTAAATTGGCACTATTAAAATATTTTGAGCAGTTTGCATGTGGAATTTAAGTTTTCTCCCCCATTCTTGCTTGCACTGTGAGTTAATTCAGCAAAAGGTTTTTTATTGTACAAAGATAATCCTCAGTCCAGCTTTCTCTGGATTCGCTGTGGATTTCGAGATAGTGTGCTGTAGATGAATGATGAGTTTACTGGGGCAGAAAGAAACACTTGTAAAACTTTAATCCAATTTCACTCTGAGCTGCCTTTTGTGCTTTATTGACCGGTGCAGAGTGGCACGCAGAAACAAACAGATGAGCGTGAATTAAACACCTCTGCGCATCACTCAGAGCCGAGCCCTGGAGTTTCCCAGTGAGCAGCATGCGGCTCTTGCTTTTAAGGGGCTGTCAGGCTAGCAGTGCAGGACACGGCACAACATGGCAGCGACACTCCCTGTGGGAAATATTCAGTGGCTTCCCATTTCTTACAACAAAATCCAAATACCTTCCCTTGCCCTCCAATGCCCCGATTGACTGGCCTCAGCCCACCTTTTTGGCCTTATCTCACCATCTGCTGGGCTTCTAGGGCCACACCATCTTCTTTCTTTTCTTCGCACCCTCAGACTCATTGCTGCTCCTGATCTGTGAGCCTGGGCAGATGCTTTTATTGGAGAGATATTAACTTAGAGAGCCTCAGGGCCCCCAGCCATGCTTCAAGACATTCTTTCATCACTCACCTGCTGTAGTCAGACTTTCTACTAGGACCCAGCATATGTGAGACCCTTGGCCTTGATTCCCGAGGACTGGTTACACCACTACACAGCATACAGCCAAAGGGCACAAACATGAAACACTGAACAACCGTGAAAAAGCAACAGAACACACCAAAGGTCACTGGGTTGAAACCAATGAAAAATCAACTAAAAACTAGAGAAAAACAGCATTGGAAATGAGCTCTAGGGTGAAGGTTGGGCCATGTGGGTGATCAGGGAGAAGGCTGTGCTATTGGCTGTAACAGACTCTAGACTAGACCAGTGCTGAGAAGTCCCCTGGTGTGTTTAAGCATGATCCAAAGAAGGGACCACCTGGATTCAAATCCTAGCACTGTCATTTCATCAGCTGTGTGTCCTGGACCAAATGACTCAGCCTCTCTGAGCTAGATTTTCTCACCAGTAAAATGGGATTAATAATACGCTTCACAGGGTACAGATGAGGTAATAGAGATGTCGGGCCTGGCGTATTTCTTCTTGCTCTCACTCTCTCACCCTGCTTGGCTTTGGGAGAGGAGAGTGCCTGGCAGAGAAGGGAGTGGAGTCACCCTCAGGTCTGCATCAGTATCTGATGGGTTGTGACTAAAGGACAACTTAAATTACATAAGTAAAATAAATGCCCCAGGTGATGGGCACTTTTTTACCCTGGGCCCAGTTCTGCTTTATAGATTAAGGAGGCTGGTGGGTCAGGGGTCTCCAAGTGCAGGTCCAAATGCAGCACTGCTGGCAAAACACAGGCAGATCCCCGGGCCTCAACCCAGATTTCCAAATCACAGTCTCTGAGGTTGGGACCTGGAATCCAAACATTTTTAAAGCTCCTTGGATAATTCCAGTGTGTAGCCAGGCTTCAGAACCCTCAGCCTGATGGCCCCTGAAAAGCCTATAGCCCTCTCCTGGTTGCTGTGGCTCAGTGGATTGAACATGGCCTGCGAGCCAAAGGGTTGCCAGTTTGATTCCCAATCAGGGTACATGCCTGGGTTGCAGGCCTGGTCCCCGATTGGGGGCTACAAGAGGCAACCACACATTGATGTTTCTCTTCCTCTCTTTAAACAAAAAAAAGAAGGGAAAAAAAGTCTGTAGCCCTGACAGTCCATGTTTCTCTCCCCATCAAATACCTTGTGCCGCCATGGGCATCTTACTGGGTGTGTCTGGTCCAGAGCTCACCTCATGCTTTCATCACGGCTAGGAGGTTTCCCTGGGGCTGACTCATGATGAAACCAGAAGCCACAAGCTGGGACTTGGGCTGGAACTTGGTCTAGAATAAATCTTGAACACCTGTTCAGTGCCCTGCTCTGGAGAAACCTTGAGACCTGGGATGCTTTCTCAATGCACATCAGCTAAATGTAAACTGAAAAGAAATATCTGAGGCCAAAGATACAGTATAGGATTAAAACCTAAACCAAGAAATCCTTTCCTTCTTATGTAGCAGCTTCTTACCCAAGAAAGAAAGTGAAATTCTGTGGGGTTCCTGCTAGGCTTAGATATTGCTCTCGTAAGAACATGAGAGTTATTTACTGTTGCTGAGGTTCTTTCCTAATTGCCTGAAACAGCAATAACTTCACAGCCTGTCTAAGAAGTCTTTAGAGTGGTGAGTTACTGTTCACGTACTGAATTCCTGTTGCAAACGCAGCATTCCCAGATTTCCCTGTGAAGACGGGTAATTTCTTAACTCCAAGTGCTTTTACAGAGCAGAGGGGTTGAAGAAAGAGATTTGACTTTACATTTTCTAAGTGGGTGATTAAAAAACTCATTAAAAGTTGTTTGCGACCATTAGTACCAAAACGACAGATGTAGCAGCAAAAGACAGCAGCATAAATTATATGCTGAGGGTAGGGCTTTTGGTGAGGGTGTGTGGGCAGAGGTACAAAGAATACCTAGGATTTTAAAAAGTAACAGCAACAACAACAAAAAGCAGGGCCACATTTAGAAATAAATATAGGCCACAATTTTCCACCTTTGGGCTGAAAGGGACTTTGCAAGTGGGAGGCAAGAGAACAGTTTCCAGTGTGCGCTAGAACAGTGATGGCAGTGGCGTGATACAGGAAGAAGGGCACCACTTACTCAGCATGGTGTGTGCGGTGGGAGGTTTGCCCACATTACAGGGAGGAGACTGAGGCTCAGAGAGGCCAAGTGCCTGGCTGAGGTCACAGAGCCGGGATTTGAGCCCAGGTGTCCCTGCACTGCGCCACCGTGTCCCCACAGTAGTGCAGGGAATGAGATGGGATAACATCCACTTGGACATACATTTAGGAAGAACTCTGGAGAGTTTCTGCCAGACAGCTGGTAAGAAGTTGTTTTTAAAGAATTATTTCCAAAGTCACCCATTCCTAGCCGTTACAGAAATGTGTGTATGGACCTTGGGTGAACAGAGAGGTGGATGAATAAGAACCCCCTTTATGTAATGATGTAATAATTTAGGCAGTTCCTGAGAGTAGGGTTTTGGAAAGATAGCTGGAGGGGACTTTGCCCCATCCCTCAGTATATGGCCCTTGAACATGAGGCTGCTCAGTGGCCTTGCTCACTCATCACAGCCGCCAGGAGTGGCAAGTTGGGTGAAGCCAGTGGCTAGGTGACTGGGCAGTGAGGAGGTGACACACTCCTGGGCAGCTGGTTTTTCTCCTTTTCTTGTGATCTTGGTCAGAGCATTGAAATCATGGATAGCACAAACCTAACCAGCAGATTTTGCATACTTTCTGTGAGCTAGGCTTTGTAGTAGCTCCTGTGTCATCCTAATCTTTCAATGTAGAAATCTGAATGTAATCACCTGGTCATTTCTTTCCTCCATCCCCCCATCTGAACATGCGGACCAAACAAGACATGCTGGAGAGAGTAGGACATTCGTCCAGGGTCGGGTCTGCTCCCTGTGTGTACACAGCAGGCACTGGCACCAGGCTTTGAGTTTTTCTCTGTAAAAGAGAGACAGGATGGTGAGAACCTAGGAAAATCCCTTGGAAAGTGGAATAGGGAAACTGAGACAGATAGCTGAACACAGTGGCTGAGCAATTTATAGCCAGGTGCAGATGGTCACCAGGGCAGAAGGCCCCAGTGCCTGGCAGGGGCAACACTGGGGAAATAAGGACCTCACCCGCAGGGTAACCTCTTCTTCCCTGGCCTTTCCTCCCTGGAGATAACGTCTAGGCCTCAGTTGTATTTCAGCTCCAGGACCAGAAAAGCTGTAAAACCAGCGAGGTGATGCCAGGGCCAATTGCAATGACTAAAGGCCCCCCCTGTCACTGACCAATCGAGTCCATGACACTTAAAGGGCACAACTGGAAGACTGGTGAATATTCTGCTGAAACTCTCCCCTGAGGCCTCCCATAAGCCTCCTGCCAGCAAGGCAAGAGAGATAAAAGCGTCAAGACACTCTGGGAGGCACGGTCTCCTAAACTCTAAGGCAAGGGGCAGCTGGCAGCTTGTACCAGGCTAATCCCCTGAACCTGTCCTCAAGGGCCCCTTTTCTCTGACTTCCCACTGAGCTAAGGTAGCCCAGCCTGGGCTCTCCTGTTGCTTCTTCTATGCTAAGCCTGTCCTTATCTTACTGTCCCCAGCTTTAATAAGTGTAACCTCATAGTCACCTCGACTCATGTTGTGATATCTTGCCTACACAAGGTCAAGAACCCACATGCTACAGCTGACCCTAGGCAGACCTGCGCAGAGCCAAGCCCCATCTGGTAACAAAAGCAGATGTCCTCAGCAGAGCTGGCAGGGCACAGTTTTAGGTCCTGTTGTTGTGTCCCCAGTTTTCTTGTCCTGCCCTCTGTCTGCTGGCCAGGCTGCTTCCTGGCCTAGTGTCCTTGGGAGTGGCTTCTTGCCTGTGTTTGCAATGTAGAGTTGGGAGTTAAAGCCTCGGTGTTCTGCAGGGCAGCCCTGGTCTGATCCCACCCCTGCTGCTTACCGCTGTGAGTGCTGAGGCAAACAGCTTGGTCTTTGCACCTCTTTTTTTTTTACTGTAAAATGGATGATGTTGGAACCCACCCTGATGGGCTGAGTGCAGGCTTGGGAAATGCAGACCAGTGCTGGCAGGTGGAAAGCCTTCCCTCACTATTAGCTACCCTCCTATTTAGAAAGGGTTTGTTTATTTTTTATTTTTTTTAGAAAAGGTTTTACTTATTCATTTCTAGAGAGAGGGAAAGGGAGGGAGAAAAACAAGAGAGAGTGAGAAATATCAATGTTTGAGAGATTATTGTTCATGTGCCCTGACTGGAAATTAAACTGGCAACCTTTCAATTTGCAGGCTGGTGCTCAAACCACTAAGCCACACCAGCCAGGGCTAGCGAGGGGGTTTTTATTATATCAGTCTTTCTGTCTTTATCCAGTGATTCCCTTTGACAGAGTCTGGGGCATGCTGACTGCCAGCTGCAATGCTTTCTCGCCAACCTGATCCCTTTCTTTCTTAGATTAGGAAGAGGTCTTCCAAAGCTGCATTCTAACCTATGTCAAGATCAGCATTTTGTATTCAGCTTTGGAGAAAGGAATATGATTTTATTGCCTCTTTGATGGAAAAGTTACTTACTGTTTGGGTCTGTGCTGAAAACTGCCCACTATTGTGTGACAGAGGCATACTTCCTGCCACATTCCCCCGGGAGGCAGGGTTGGTGCCACCCCTGGGACTGCTTCTCAGAGCCAGGGGCCCTGTCTCTAGTTGGCATATGAGAGGGGAGAGGCAGTGGTCAGGGAGGAGGCCTACAGGATCCATGTCCCCACCCCTTAAAATTGGATTTGAGCTTTTATTTTGTCCTAAGTCCTCATTTGGACACAGCTAGATTCCTCTCTTAAGATAAATAATATCGAACACCTATTTGTCATATACTATGAACCAGGTACTGCTACAGGCTGTGAGGCACCGTATTTTGCCATGCATAATGCACACTTTCCCCCCCAAATTATTGAGTGAAAAGTAAGGATTCATATTATACATGGGTAGTACTAATTCTGTATCTATGTAAATGTTTTTAATTGTTTAAATTTATGCTTGTGCATTAAAAGTGTAACTCTAGAATAATGGTATCCACATGCAAAATAATAGCCTGAAATATGATAATCGGTTTTGCTTCTAAATATAAATAAATACATAATTGATTTAAAAATTAAAATGAAGGATTTTTTTCCTGAAAGTTTGAGTCAAAAATGTGGGTGCGCATTATACCCAGCACAGTATAGTAGGTACGATCATTGTCTAAATGTTTGCACAAGCGGACCCTGAGGCTCAGAGCAGTTAGTGACTCCTCAAGCTCAGACAGTTACAAAGCAGCAGAGCTGAGTGCCCAGGCAGTCTGCCTTGAGTCCAGCTTTGAACATCAGTATGCAGCCTCCCACCACCAACCCAGGAGAAAGAAGCATTTATTGAGCACCTAGTATGTTCCAAGTGTGATGCAGGAATATATAACTAAATCCTGGATCAACTCCTTCTTCCCAAGGAAGCTTGAAGAGGGAGAAATGGACAAGGGAGCCAGCAGGTGGCTCTGCCCTTTTCTGCCTGATTCTGCTGGGCTGGAGCTATAGGACAAGGAGCTGTAGGGGCCAGGCCTGGCAGAGCCATACCAGGGAGAGGACAGGAGCTGCAGAGCCTCAGGTGACCTCAGCTCCCCCAGCCCAGGTGCAGCTGCCCCTCTGGGCAGAGAACCTGGAACACATCTGCTCATTAGCGGCCATCAGGATGGCTGGCTGGCAGCTCCTCCTGCAGGGCCTCCCTGAGCTCAGAGGCCTGCCAGCCTGGGCACCTCCAGCACAGGCCGCAGAGCTGCGTTTCTCAGCTGCTTGCACAGGCAGGCTCAGCACAGGTGTCTGACAGCATTGGCTTCAGGGTCCTGGCTTACACATCTGAGGCCTTGTGGGATGCTCCAACTTGGCGGGTTGGGATGTTGAATCCCAAAACCAATTAATGTGGGGATTGGGGGGAAATCTGCCTGACTGGTCGTTTGGCCAAATCTTCAATCACTTGTTAGGATAGAAGAGCCAGGTAGTATGCTCTGTCTGCCCCTCAGCACTGGCTGTGGCCAAGTAGGATAGGCTGCCGGGGGTGCTTCCTTCTCTCTTAGTCTGTCCTCCTTCCCAAATGCAGTGGGGGTGCATCTGGGGCAAGGAGCCCTCGAGCCAGTGGCATCTCCTCCGTAGGTTCCCGCAGACCCACTTTTCTTGCACATCAAGTAACAGTCCCCATTCAGACTGCTGGCAGTTCCAAGTGCTGCATCACATGGTCAAATCAAGAGCTGAGGGGTCAACCAGGGTGAGAGCCAGGTGCCTGGAAGAGCCTTGGTCGGCAGAGGCAGTGGTCAGTTTTTGGCTTGGCCTCCTCACAGACTCAGCCTCTGGGGTACACAGGAACCCTGGGGCTAACCTGGAACAAGGGAGCCAGAGCTGTACCACAAATCCACTCTGATCATTCTGGAACAAGTGCTGTAATCAGGAGTTGGGGGGGGTGCCCCAAATTGTAACTGTCTGGGGCCTTCCTCTGTCCATTAGGGTTGTTTTCCCTTTGGGTGGTTTGACAGCCAGTGCAAGACAGGTGAGCCTTATCAGTCATGGGGCTGGTAGTCCTCATTCCCCTGAGGACTTCCATATCGTTCTCCAGACTCAGGGCCTGTGCTACTCCACTGATTGGGGAGCTCTGGGGGCTTTCGCTGCAGCCAGTTAGGGAAGTCAGCTTCTGAGGAGCCAGAACTGTGTGTAGACCTCGGGTGGACCTCAGAGAAAGAGGCTAACAGCCCCACATTTGGTTTACAAGGGCGGGTGGGTGCGTGTGCACACCCTCCCTAAGGAACACAGACCCCAGCCAGAGCAGGGACTGAGGGAGCCTGTTAGGGAGTGCTCAGCTTGCAGAGAGGAGAGGCGAGGCGAGGCATGGAGGGTGGTAGCAGTGGGTTTGTTTTCCAGAGCCATTTCTGGAGGTTGAGATTCCAGGGTGTCTTGTGCTGGCCCCTCCACCTCCTGGGAAGGGCTTTCCATGGGGAGGCTGTCACAAGGGTTTCCACTCTCAAATACTACCTACCCCTGCTCAGAAACTCCCCTGTTTCCATGGCAGGCCATGTGTTCATGTTCATCCTGTTCATCATGTTGTTTTCTGCTCCTGATGGGTTTTTCTAAATACACCCCTAATTTCTTTATTAAGCTGTGCTATTCAGCCTTGCCAATCACTTCTCGGGCTTCCTCAGTCTGGGCTTTTGTTTCTCTCCATACCCCCTGCCTTAAATGCCCTCCTTCTCCTTCCCTCTCTCCCTCCTTGTGTTTGCCAGAATCCCCTTCAGTTTTCAAGCCCAGTTCAAGCTCCACCTCTCTCCGGACACATCTGGCTGTCTGCCTCACTCTGCTATGATGACTCTTCGCTCTGAAGTCCTCTGAAGTTCTCTCTTCCGAGGCCTCTTTCCTTAGCTATAAAATGGGACAGTACCGTATTATGAATTTGTTGTGAACATTATTTGAGATGACCTTTATGAAAGTGGCCAACACATAGTAGGTACTCGATGAATGCTTTACTTCTTTTCCTGTTCTATTCCAGGCACAGGGATAAGGACATAAGATGCAGTCTCTGGCCTCTCAGGTCTAAGGAAGCTGGGAGAAGGGGCACCTTACTTCTGGGGAGGGGGTGGGGCAGCAGAGAAGGGTCTGGTTGAGTTTGAAGGACAAGTGGAGACAACTGAGAGGACTAGGGTGGTAGGAGTGAGGGAAGGCAGTAGGGCACAAGGAGGAGGGGGTTCAAAATGCCTGGGGAAAGGGGCTGGAGTGCTGGGTCCTGTCTGGGAGTAGCTGGGGTGGAGGCTGGTGGCCTGGGCTTGCAGTGGCTGAGAGCATGGACTCTACCTGGGAGGTGGGGAATTCACTAAAGGTGTTGAGGGGAAACATCTGCTCTAAATTATGTGTGGAGTGGGTTGGGAGAGGCAGACCCTGGAGGGCGGGAGGTGGAGGGAGGGTGCCAAGCCCAGGGGAGGCTGCCTGCAGGTGGTCCTGACTCAGGCTTTGTTAGAGACCCTGGCCCAGGATGCCCTGACCCCTGCAGCCTCACATTACTTTTCCTGGAGTAAAAGGTGGAAAGTTTGGATTTTTCTATTTGGAGTTATCTTGAACTTGACCTGGATAAGGGAGGTGGGCAGGACCTTCCCTAGGGCCCCTGGTTTCATTTCCCTGTGTGTTCCTACTTTCTTGCATTGGTGGTTGTAATCAAATTCTACTCTAAGCACCATGTTTATTTTACTGGGTGGGTTCTCCTTCATGGACTTTGATCTTCAGTTTCTTTCCCCACTGTTTTCACTGCCTCTCAGTTGAGGCAGTTTGAAGCAGAGGGTGGAGAGCTTTGAAGACCAGCAACATGGGGGTGGGGAAAGGCAGGGTGGGAGGGTGGGCAAAGGTGGCCTTGCCCTCCTCTGGGCTCCCATCCCAGCATCCCACAACGGTCTGTTTTGCTCACTCTTGTGACCTAATACCCAGCCCAATGCCCAGCAACTGGTTTGTGGTCAGCAATAATCATTATGTGAATGAGTATGGAATGCCAGAATCTCTATGTCTCTAAGTTCCTGGTATACAGTGGGTGCCCAATACATGCTCCTCCCCTACCTGTGACAAGCAGTGGAGGCGAGGACCATCTCAATCCTCCTCGAAGTTTATCTGGCCCATATCTCCCTCCTTGGTGCATCCCAGGTTCAGTGCTAATGAGAGTGTTTTCCAGGTGACCTGCATCTGTGTACAGAGGTGAGGAGCGGGACACAGGAGAGGCGTTGCCTCTATTCCACGTCTCTGAAATGTGCTGACCTATTTCTGGAAATTGCTTACTTTTCTCATCAATGAGCTTGGCAGCCGTTGGGGAATTTCTGGGTGGGTGGGGGATCCTGGAAGGAAAGCTTGTTGTTTCCCTAGAAGCCCAAACACAAAGAAAGGATGGCGTGGAGGTGGTGTTATAGAGCAGGGTGTTTTTTCCCTGATGAATAAGCCAATTCCTGTTGGAAAAAGGAAGGCTGTTATCCTTTAATCTCATGTTTTGTTCCTCCAACCCGGTGGTCTAAATGTGTGTGGGGTAGGAGGGACTGGGCATAGGGATGGAAGAAGGTGGGTTTCCACATTAAATAATGGCGGTCAAGTGAGTGCACTGAGGGGGACCCAGACTGTCCCACAAAGCTGCATGGTGACCCTGTGATGCAGTTATCATCCTCATGTGATAGAAGAAGCTCAGAGAGGTGAAGGCGCTTGCCCAAGGTCACATAGCATGTATTTATGGAGCTGCCATTTGACACAGGTCTCGGCTCCAAATCCATGTTGAAGCATCCCCCCTGATGGGCGGAACAGTAGAATATACACAGGCCTGCCCTCCCCACTCTTGTTCTAGGATGTTCCACTCTTTCCCTCCATCAGAACTCACCATTTCCTTGTCCTGACCTCCTTGGTCATGCCTGCTACTGTATGTGTGGCTGAGCCAGGGAGAGGTCAGCTTCGAGACACCAAGGTGAGTGGTGGGGACTCCAGGGAGGATTGCCCTCAGGGTGGGATTTCAGGCTGCCACCATCTCTGCCTTTGGGTGGAGCAATGAGAGCCAGGCCCCAGGGGAAGAGGGAAGCCTCTCTCCTGGGAACCAGGAACAGGAACAAGTCAGTGCAGATAGCTGGAAAGGAGCAGCGCCCACAGGACTCCTGACTCCTCTCAGTCACAGGGCTGAGTTTGTCCTTGGCTCTGTCGGAGCTGACAGGGCTCATCAGGCATGATTGCCATTAGAGAAAGCCTCAGGGGCCGAGATTAGCCGATGGTGAGAACCCCGTGCTCTGTGGCTGCCCTCTGCTAGGGTGGACGGAGGTGGCCTGGGTTGTAAATGGTCACTGGGAATCACAAGGCTTGAGGTCCTCCACAGGGAGAGAAAGAGCCCACTTGCCTCCCAGGGAGCCCGAGGACCAAGGGAGACAGTTCAGGACAAAATTCAGTTCGCAGGTCAAACACCGCGGGTTGCTTGGTGTGAGCAGGGTCTAGAAAGAGAGGAGATGGCCACCTCACACCATTATGATGGCTACTATTGGAAAATGGAAAGTGAGTGTGGGCAGGGATGTGGAGAAGTTGGGATTCTTGTGCACAGTTGACAGGAATATAAACTAGTATAGCCACAGTGGGACACAGTATGGAGGTTCCTCAGAAAATAGAGCTGCCATGTGCCCCAGCAAACCCACATCTGGGCATACACCCACATATTTGAAAACAGGATCTCAAAGAGAGATTTGCACAGCTGTGTCCAGAGCAGCATTACTCACAGGAGCTAAGGTGTACAAGCCACCCAGTGTTCACTGATGGATACACGGGTAAGAAAAATGTGGTCTGCACATACAGTGGAATAGCATTCAGCCTTAAAAAGGAAGGAAATTCTGACACATGCAACAATGAGGATGCACCTTGAGGGCATTAGGCTAAGTTAAAGAAGCCAGTCACAAAAGGACAATTACTATGTGATTCCACTGACTCGAGGTACCTGGGACAGTCACATCCACAGAGACAGGAAAGTGGAATGGTGACCGCCAGGGCGGGGGCAGGGGCTGGGGAGTTAGTGTTTAGTCTGATCGGAGCAAAATTTCGGTATGGAAACAGGAAGAGTTCTGGAGGTGGGTGGTGGTACTGGCACAACAATGTGAATGTACTTAGCATCAGTGAACTGTCCACTTAAAAATAGTTGAGATGGTGAATTTCATGAAAACTAATAATAACAGGGAGTACCCTTCCAGTTGCTAGACAGATGTTCCTGATTCATTAATTTCTTAATAAAACCAATTAGATCTTTTAAAAAAATATATTAGAACAGAACAGAACTAAGGAAACAAATGTGGGCCAAGAGTCCCCTATCAGCCACTCACACCAAGCCCTTTGCATTGTTTTAATCTCCCATCAGCCTCTGTGTACTGGCTCTCCTTGCAGACGAGGAAACTGAGGCTCAGAGATGTGCCTTGTGTCACCCAAGGGCTACTCAGCTAGAATGTGGCAAACCAGCATTTAAATCATTTGCATCTTCTGGGTGAGAGCTACTTCCTGTGTGTCAGGCTGTAGCATCGGGCACTTGGTCTGTAGGGGTCTTAGCATTTTAGCAGGGAGCCCTCACACCCACAAGAAGAGGAGCCAGTGAAAGCTGGTAAGGAAAATGTAAGGACAGATCAGAGTCATCGAGAAAGCTTCTCAGAAGAGGAGGTGGATTGGAGAGGCTGGAGGCCATGGCTGATCCCCTCTGGTCACCCAGCCCCTAAGAGGGGACCGCTGAGGTAATGAATGGGTCCAAGCTGGGGGGCATTCCTTAGAAAAAGGGCTTCAGTGAGCAGAAGGGGAAGGAGAAGGGCTGTGAGGCCCTGAGGGCCTGGGGCTAGAGGGGCACCTTCCTTCATCCTCTTCCCTGAGGGGCAGCATAGCCACGCACAATTTCATTTGAGTCCCTAGCTGTCCCTGCTGGCGGAGATGCTTGCATGCCTTGGGGAAAAGTCTCCCTTGCCTGAGACAGTTCTGCAGCCTGCTGTTCTGGCGTCCCTCCCCAGCAAGCTGGACCTGTGGCTGTGACAGTTTTGGTGGCTGTGGGCCACTGAGATTTGTCCACCCAGAGATCCCTGAGCTTGGGTAGAATTGTCAGACTTTGCCAGTAAAAGTACAAGGTGCCAGTTAAATTTGAATTTCAGAACAACAATGAATACTTCATAGTGTAAGTATGTCCCCAGTATTGCATCTAACCATAGTAGTCTTGGGGCTTTGTCCTCTGAGAGAGGGGCAGGTGGATGGATGTTCTGGGTGTTCCAGGTTGTCTAAGGCCAGGCCCACCCAGCCTGTCACAAACTACCCACTGTGAACAGCAGGGGCCTTAATTATCAGGTGTCAGTAAGGACGGTCAAGGGCCTGATGCCACTCTGTGCACCTTGCAGAGCCTGGAGTGAGAGACTGGCACTCTCAACACACTGGGGTCTGTGCTCCAGGCCTGAATGCTGTTCTCTGCATGCGCCTTCCCTGACTCCTGCCTGTATTCCTGAGACTCCCACGGGGGCAGCACTCTGGCCAAATACCCTCTTCTATGTCTAGCACCTCACACCTACCTCAGTGGGGCACCCCCAGTTTGTGAATAGCACTTCCTCATGCCTGAGCTTCCTAATCACCCTTCCTCCAACCATTTCCTCGTCCACCCACAAATATTGCTAGGGGCAGAACACAACAGCAGGCACTTTGATGCATAGGAGGGATTATAGGAATTCATACTTAAATGTGAGCCGCTGACAACAGGCATCAGGTACAACTTCCGGTTAACCAGAGGACCCCATCTCCTGTGCTTTAGCATCAGGCAACCTGGGAGAGATTCTCTAGCCACGCCCCTTTAAATACCAGCTGCTCCTCCAAGGAGATGGCTTCAGGCTATGAGGCGATGGGATTGGGAGCTCTGGGGACCAGGAGCCCTGAGAGGTCTCAACAGTCAGGGAGTGGAGTGGGCTGTGCCAAAGCTGTGGCCTCCCTCTCGAAGGGTTAGAGTTAGGACCTTAGAAGGACTCTTCCCTGATAGCTGGTGCCTGGCATAGCTCCTGCCCATAGCAGGTGCTCTGTGTAGACTTCAGACTATCACTGTACAGAGAAAACTGAAGTCCAAGAGGGTAGGTGACTTGTCCAAGGTCACATAGCCTTGCAGCTGTGGATAGGAAGGCAGTAGAGACTGGGATAAAGAGCATGGATTTTGTCAGGCACACCTGTTCTGAGGCCTGCTCTGCCTCTCACCCTGACTGTCCTATCTAGAAATAAGAAACCACACCTCCCTCTTAGACTATGCAACAATGAAGGAGACTGGGATGACGTTGTAAGATGTCCTGCCCAGGACCTGGCCTGGTGCCAGCCTGAATTGCTGAGGGGAGAGGGTGGACCCTGGTCTCAGTTGAGAGGCTCCCTATGGTCTCACCCACTCCAAACACATCCCTGGGACCTTCTGAGCTTTGGGCCTCTCCTCAGCTGAGGAGAGGGCAGGCACTGGAGCAGAGAGCAGGGTCTGACCTCTGGGAAGTCGGCCCTTCACTATGCTGCTGGGTCAGGGTTTGCACAACTGCCTGGACAGGAAATTGCATCCTGGGATTTACAACCCTTTGTGACAAGGCTGGATGTGTCACCTGCTGGGGTTGTGCAAGGAGGCCTTGTGTGCACCCCTCCCCCATGCAGGAATGTGACCCCAGACACCACATCCTTCTGGAACTTTCCCTGCGGAGGCTGGCCTCTGTGTGGACATATACAGGATGCAGCTTTCCTACCCCTGGGGCTACACTAACCTCAGTGCTGCTTTATTTTTGTTCCTGTTTGCCAAATTTCTCCTTGGCTGTTGTAAAGAACAAACACTGCAGAAAACCTATTCCAGGAAAGAGAATTGTCCCTGACACCCACCCCAGAGATGTACATTTTTTCATAATGTTTGTTTGTGTATTTATTTATTATTATGTTCTATTACAGTTGTGCCAATTTCCCGCCCCCCCACCCCCACCCCAAATTGCTTTCCCTTGACCTGCCCACTCCCTCCACTCCCAGTCCCACAGTCAATCCCCATCCTGTGGTCCATGTTCATGGGTCATGTACACTTACTTGTTCTTTAATGAGGCCCTTCCCCTTCTTTCCTCCCTTCCTCTCTTCCTCCTCCCTTCTGGTCCCTGTCAGTCTGTTCCTTGTTTCCACGCCTCTGGTTTTATTTTGTTTGTTTGTTTTGTTCAATGAGTTCCACTTATATGTGAGATCATATGGTATTTGTCTTTCACTGCCTGGCTTATTTCACTTCGCATAATACTCTCTAGTTCCATCCATGCTGTCTCTAAGGGTACGAGTTCCTTCTTTCTGCTGCATAGAATTCCATTGTGTAAATGGACCACAGCTTTTTTGATCCATTCATTTACTGATGGGCACTTCGTTTGCTTCCAGCACTTGGCTATTGTAAGTAGAGCTGCTAAGAACATTGAGGTGCAAAGGTTCTTTTGAATCAGTGATTTGGGATTCTTAGGGTATAATCCCAGTAGTGGAATTGCTGAGGAAAGGCAGTTCCACTTTTAGTTTTTTGAGGAAATTCCACAGTGGCAGTACCAGTCTGCAATCCCTTTTCTCCGCATTCTCTCCAGCACTTGTTGTTTGTTGATTTGTTTATGATGGCCATTCTCACCAGTGTGAGGTGGTACCTCATTGTAGTTTTAATTTGCATCTGTCTGATGGCTAGTGTTGCTGAGCATTCTTTCATATGTCCCTGGGCCCTCTGTGTGTCCTCCTTGGAGAAGTGTCTGTTCAAGCCCTTTGCCCATTTTTTAATTGGATTGTTTGTCTTCCTGGAGTGGAGTCATATGAGTTCTTTATATATTTTGGAGATCAAACCCTTGTCTGAGGTATCATTGGCAAATATGTTTTCCTATGTGGTTGATTCTCTTTTAATTTTTCTGATGTTTTCTTCAGCTGTGCAGAAGATTTTTAATTTGACGTAGTTCCATTTGTTTATTTTTTTCCTTTATTTCCCTTGCCCTAGAAGTTGTATCAGCAAAAATAGTGCTATGTGGGATATCTAAAATTTTACTGCCTATGTTTTCCTCTAGGACTTTTGTGGTACTGCACCTTATGTTTAAGTCTTTTATCCATTTTGAGTTTGTGCTGGAGTATGGTGTACATTGGTCTAGTTACATTTTTTTTTGCATGTAGCTGTCTAGATCTCCCAGCACCATTTGTTTAATAGGATCTTTTTTTTACTCCATTTTATGCTTCTGCCCCCTTTGTTGAATATTTTTTTTAAAGATTTTATTTATTTATTTAATTTATTTTTTTAGACAGGGAAGGGAGGGAGAAAGAGAGAGAACCATCAATGTGCAGTTGCTGGGGGCTGTGGCCTGCAATCCAGGCATATGCCCTGACTGGGAATCGAATCTGTGATGCTTTGGTTCACAGCTACTGAGCTACCCCAGCCAGGGCACATTACACTATTTTTTTTTTTTAAGATTTTTTTTTTATTTTTATTTTTTAGAGAGGGAAGGGAGGGAGAAAGAGAGATACAGCGATGTGCAGTTGCTGGGGGACATGGCCTGCAACCTAGGCATGTGCCCTGACTGGGAATCGAACCTGCGATGCCTGGTTCGCAGCCTGCGCTCAATCCACTGAGCTACACCAGCCAGGGCCCTTTGTTGAATATTAATTGACCATAAAGACATGGGTTTATTTCTGGGCTCTCTCTTCTGTTCCAATGGTCCATGTGCCTGTTTTTATGCCAGTACCAGGCTGTTTTGATTATAGTGGCCTTGTAATACAGTTTAGTATCAGGTACTGTGATCCCTCCTACTTTGTTCTTCTTTCTCAAGATTGCTGTGGCTGTTTAGGGTCGTTTTGGTTCCATATAAATCTTTGAAATATTTGTTCTAAATCTGTGAAATATATCATTGATATATTAATAGGGATTGCATTTGAATGTGAAAATTGCTTTGGATAGTGTGGACATTTTAATGATGTTGATTCTTCCAATCCACAAGCATGGTGCATGCTTCTATTTGCTTGTGTCTTCCTTAATTTCTTTCTTTAGTGTTGTGTAGTTTTCTGAATACAGGTCTTTTACCTCCTTGGTTAGGTTTATTCCTAGGTACTTTATTTTTTTTGTTGCTATAGTAAGTGAGATTTTTTTCCTAGTTCCTGATGTTTCATTGTTGGTGCACAAAAATGCCTTTGATTTATGAATATTGACTTTCTATCCTGCTATTTTGCCAAATTTACTTATTAGGTCAAGCAATTTTTTGGTGGAGTCTATAGGATTTTCTATGTACACTATCATGTCATCTGCAAATAATGACAGTTTTGTTTCCTCCTTTCCAGTGTGGATGCCTTTTATTTCTTTTTCTCATCTGATTGTTGGGGCTAGAACTTCTAATACTGTGTTGAATAAAAGTGGTAAAAGTAGACATCCTTGTCTTGTTCCTGATCTTAAGGGGAAGGCTTCTAGTTTTTGCCCATTGAATATGACGTTGGCTGTAGGTTTATTGTATGTGGCCTTTATTATGTTGAGGAATGCTCCCTCTATTCCCATTTTACTGAGTACTTTTATCATAAATGGGTGCTGACTTTATCAAATGCTTTTTCAGTATCTATTGACATGATCATGTGACTTTTATTATGTTTATGTCTACCCCAGAGATATACATCTTACGGTTTTGGTGGTCTTGCTTCAGGGGGAATATCTAGGGGCTGGGCATGTGACTTTACAGATCTTTCTTTTCAAAGCAGGGGTCTCCTGACTCAGTGGTTCCTTTCTAGTCCTGAGCCATCCCATATTCTTCAGACCCCTGACCTTTTGACCTGGCCCCATTTTTGGGAGCAGATGCAAGGGAAGAGATAATTCTGTCCGTTAAAAAAGAAAATCACATTTTAAAATGTGTTGCTAACAAAAAATCACTGCAGAGTACTATGACATTTGTGGGTGGGAGGGGCAGAGAGGCAGAGGCTGCATGGGGATTAGCTGGAGGCCAGCCCCAGTCCCAGCAGGTCACTGACCCTTCTCAGGTGTTGGGGCAGGATGGGGGTGAGTGGGGCAAGGGCTTAGGTAATGGGGAGAGAAAGGGGCCAGAGAAAGGCAGAAATGCAGTCTTACTCCTCTCCCTGGAGAGCTGGAGTCAGCCTCAAGCACAGGAGGTGAAGATGGATAAAGGGCCTGGAGAGCCCAGGACCGCACAGCAAGGTCACAGGAATGCTCTGGGTGTACAAAGCCCAACTCCAGAGTGAGTCAGGCCTGGGCTTGACCTTGGACTCTACCCCTCTGTCCTTGTGATCTGTTGGCCCCTGAGGCTCAGGGTCCCCATCAATCAGGTGAGGAATAGCAGCTCACAGAGGGACTGCTGTGAGGAGTCATGAAAGAGGAAACGGCAACTAACAGTGCCAGGCACATGGGAGGGATTCAGCCAACATTGCTTTCCTCCTCTCTCTTCCTAACTCAAGTTTTGTGTCCTTTTTTTCTGTTAGTCTAGCTGCCTAGAGCTGGATGACTCCATGGGTCATATTCTTTTGCAGACCAGGGGACACTTGGGCTGGGGACCTGGATCTGGTGAGGTGTCATCATCATGTACTAAACAGGTGAGATGCAAAGGAAGAGGTGGTTCCCCAGTGAAGGCAGGTGGCAGAGACAGGACCATCAGGAGCTCCTGTGTCTGAGGAGCCACATAGTTCATGAAGAAGGCTGAAGAGGCATTCTGTGGCTGAGTCCAGACCCCCAGTACATTCGTGGTTGAGACAGTATTCACAAAGACCTTGTGACATGGTCAGGAGAATGTACTAGCTGGGCGAGAGGGAGGGCTCATGGGGTCTTTTCATGCTGCTAGATAGGGCAGCTTCTTGGGAGACTGTGGGTAATATTTCACATTGGAGAGATCTCAGCACAGAATCCAGACACCTGAATCTCATTTTATCTCACAATCGGTGCTTTGTAGCTGTCACCCTGCAGGGGCTTTTATCTGGTTACCTGGAGGTGAGTACCAGACCCATGTGGCTATTTACGGTGATTTTTGGAAACAGGCACATGTGTCTCCATGCAGATAGAAGGAAGGAGAGAACATGAGCCAGCAGATAGTGGGGATTAGCAATAATGAAGTCTTACTACTCAATGACAAAACAGGGCTGCCTTCATTTCTGGGAGATAATTCTTTGTAAACTATGATGTCAGAAAGATAAGTCCAGCTAGTTTAATAATTTAAAATAGAAATAAACCAATTTTTTCTAATGTGTTTCCCAAGGAGATTAAGTTATTTTCTTAAGGAGAAAGCTCATGCCCTAGCTAATTATTTGGGCCTCCGCCTGTAACCAAATGCAGGTCCAGCTACCTGCCACTACAAAAGTCAATACTGTAGAGGCAGGTGCTGATGTAAAGGAAAGTGGTTTATTTTCAGGGACCGGCAACCTGGAAGATGGGGGACTCATGTCACAAAACCCATTTCCACTTCTCAGGGGAGGCAGGGGTTTTTATAAGGAGGGAGAGGGGAACAACAGAGATCAAGGGGCAGGGGGTGGTGGTGCTTGAAAAGTTCTCTACATGCAGGCTAGCACAATCCATCCTAATAAGGCAAGTGATGGTTTGGTGTGCTTCATCCTGGTTTAGTGATCCTGGCTTCATGTCTTCCTGGCTTCATATCATCCTGGATCTTTGGCTGAAGGTCAGCAAATCTCTTGGAGCTGAGATGCCTGAAGGTCAGGATCTGTATCTTTTGAGGTTAGTTCCTAGGATTCTTATATAAACATGCTGTTTTTGTCTACAAGCTAAGGATTACTCAGAGTCAGCACTTACAGAAACAATGTCAAAAGAATGGTGGGGTGGGTTACAATTTCTTACCATTACAATTTTCCTCAGTTACATGCTTTTCCAGCAGAGCAATTCCCAGGAATATCTGGCTAGTTCCTGCTGGCCGGCTGGGGCTATAGAGACAGTATAGAAAGATAACAACGAGGAAAGAGAAGCTCTCAATACCTTTTCACAAAAAGGGGTAAGTCACTCCATCACTCCAGTATTCCCCCTGGTCTAGGACTTTTGGTTTTCATCAGCTGGATGATAAAAATGGCCAGTAAGGAGTGGGTACCCACTGAGCTGCCATTACTGCTTTATTCCCATGTGTGAATGAGCCTGTGAGACCCACTACTGAGAATACGATAAGATAGCAGGAAGTGGAGAGAGAACAGTGGACACTGGGGGCTGGGGAAACAATAGAAAGATGACCATAGTGCTGAAGATGAACTCCACCTAGTTTTGCTGCTTATAGATCTTTTTTTTAAAACAATTATCTTTATTTTTATTTTATTTTATTTTTTTAAGATTTTATTTATTTATTTTTAGAGAGGGAAGGGAGAGGGAGAGAGAGAGAAACATCTATGTGCGGTTGCTGGGGGACATGGCCTGCAACCTAGGCATGTGCCCTGACTGGGAATCGAACCTGCGATGCCTGGATCGCAACCCGTGCTCAATTCACTGAGCTACACCAGCCAGGGCTGCTTATAGTTCTTTTTTGTAAACTTCAGGAGGCAAGAAAGTCACCTGCCTGCTGCTGCCCAACCTATAGATTGGCAGTTGCCTTAATTTTCTAATCCAGGTGGTCACTAAGTATCAAATGCCCAGATGGGATGCCAGACCTTGTCAGATTCTTTCTAACACCATCTATTTATATAATACTGCCAGCTCATGGGAGGAAGTCCCTAATGCTGGCTGCTGTTCTAGGAATTGGTCAGCAGTCTTCTCCATACCCTCCCCCATTCCTGCCTGGCTTTTGAGCCCTTGTCTCCTTGGAGTCAGAGTACCTCTGGGTAGGGGGCAACGTCAGATCTGGCTTCTGCTTCCTTTAGGATTGGGAAGGAGGACCCCTGGGCTAGGTTGTCAGGCCTCTTGCTCCCCTCCCCCTGCAATCACCCCAAATGTCCTGTTATCTTCCTGTGCCTCTGGAAGGCTATATCACCCTTACAGCAGGGGTGTCAAACTCATTTTCACTGGGGGCCACGTCAGCCTTGAGGTTGCCTTCAAAGGGCTGAATGTAATTTTAGGACTGTGTAAATGTAACTGTTCCTTAACAGTTAAGTCAGAGCTTGGTGCTGCCGCTGGGTAGAAACAAGGTGCCGGGGTGGATAAAACAAGGTGGAGGGCTGAACTCAGCCTGCAGTCCTTGTGTTTGCCACCTGTGCCTTATAGTGTATGGTCCTATAGACCCACCCTGCTTTGCTGGGACCCTGGAATAGCCTCCTAATCTCCATCCCACATCTGCCCCTTACAGTCCATTCTCCATAAAGCAGCCAGAGTGATCTTTGGTTTTTTTTTAATATATTTTATTGATTATGCTATTCCAGTTGTCCCATTTCTCCCCTTCACTCCCCTCCACCCTGCCCACCCTCTCCCATGCACATTCCCCTTTAGTTCATGTCCATGTGTCATAAGTTCTTTAGCTCCTACATTTCCCCTACTATTCTTGCCCTTTCCCCATTTTCTACCTACCATCTATGCTACTTATTCTTTGTACCTTTTCCTATTCTCTCCTCCTCCCACTCCCCTGTTGCTATCCCTCCAAGTGACCTTCATTTCTGTGATTCTCTTCCTGTTCTAGTTGTTTGTTTAGTTTGCTTTTGTTTTAGGTGTGGTTGTTACTAACTGTGAGTTTGCTGTCATTTTACTGTACATGCTTTTTATCTTCTTTTCTTAGATAAGTCCCTTTAACATTTCATATAATAAGGGCTTGGTGATGATGAACTCCTTTAACTTGACCTTATCTGAGAAGCACTTGATCTGCCCTTCCATTCTAAATGAAAGCTTTGCTGGATAGAGCAATCTTGGATGTAGGTCCTTGCCTTTCCTGACTTGGAATACTTCTTTCCAGCCCCTTCTTGCCTGCAAGATCTCTTTTGAGAAATCAGCTGACATTCTGATGGGAACTCCTTTGTAGGTAACTCTCCTTTTGTCTTGCTGCTTCTGGGATTCTCTCCTTCATTTTTACCTTGGGTAATGTAATTCTGTTGTGCCTTGATGTGTTCCTCCTTGGGTCCAATCTCTTTGGGACTCTCTGAGCTTCCTGGACTTCCTGGAAGTCTATTTCCTTTGCCAGATTGGGGGGACGTTCTCCTTTATTATTTGTTCAAATAACTTTTCCACTTGTTGATCTTCCTCTTCCCCTTCTGGTACCCCTGTAATTCGGATGTTGGAACATTTAAAGATGTCCTGGGGTTCCTAAACCTCTCCTCATTTTTTAAAATTCTTATTTCTTCATTCTTTTCTGATTGCATGTTGTTTTCTTCCTTCTGGATCACTCCATTGATGTGAGACCCAGCTTTTTCCCCATCACTATTGGTTCCATGTGCATTTTCCTTTATTTCACTTAGTATAGTCTTCATTTTTTCATCTAATTTGTGACCAAAGTCAACCAATTCTGTAAGCATCCTGATCACCAGTGCTTTGAACTGTGTATCTGATAGGCTGGCTATCTCTTGGTTGCTTAAAAGGGTTGGTTCTGGGGCTTTCATTTCTTCTTCTGTTTGAGACATTTTTTTTTTTTTTTTTTTTTGGTCACACCTGTTGCGTATGAGGGGTGAAGCCTTAGGTGTTCACCAGGGCAGGTCAGCCCAGTCCCTGGGTTGTGATGCTGTATGTGGGGGCGGGGTCTGAGAGGGAACATTGTTGCTTGCTCTGCTCTCCATTGGACTTCAGTCCCTCCCACCATTTCCCCCAAGCAAACTGGGCCTTTCTGGTGCTAATTCCCGTGTGGGTGGGCTTGTGCAACCCGTGGGTCTTTCCAACGACCTCTCCTGTGAGGCTGGGAGTCTCTCCTTGCACCTCAACCGCCACAGGTGTTTTCAAGCAGTGCCCCGAGGCTCTATTTCCCGGTGCTGGGACCCTGGGACCTCCCGGTCAGCCAGCCGCCTTGCGAGCAGTGCCTTGCTTCACAATCGCCGCCTTGCTGGGTCTGCTCATTGCCACCCCTTGGCTGAGGTCTGCCAGCTGCTGCTTCTGCGCCCAGGGTCTCCCTGCTGCGGTCTTGGGCACCCAGGATGCCTTACACTGGTCCCAATGCTCTTTGTTCCACAACCCTTCTCCGCCAGGCTTCCTGACTCTGCCTCTCCTACCAGTCTGGATGAACGTGTCTGTGTTAACTCCTTGGTTGTCTGATTTCCATACAGTTCAATTTTCTGTCAGTTCTGGTTGTTATTCTGTTTCTAAATTGTTGTTGTCCCTATCTTTGTGTGAGGAGGCACAGTGTGTCTACGTACGCATCCATCTTGGCCAGAAGTCCAGAGTGATTTTTAAAAACCTAAATCAAAGCATACCACCCTCCTGGCTCAAATCTCAACAATTTCACACTTGGAATAAATGCCAATCTCCTTATCATGACCTGGAGGCCCTCACCTGCATAATCTGCCTCCCACCTCCCTTTCCCTTTTGTGTGGCCCCTTTCTTCTGACCCAGCACTCCATCTAGGCCTCCTGTTTGTCCTCAAGGGTACCTAGCTGTTTTCTGCCTCAGGAGTTTGTGGAAGACTGTTACTCTGCTGGGAATATTCTCCTCTCGTTTCCCTCACTCCAGACTTTTTCTAAGACTGATTCATTTTCATCCTTCAAGTCCTAGCTTAAATGTCACTTCCCAAGAGAACTTTTTGATCACTCATGTCTCAAATACTTTTCATTGACACAATTTGTAACTATAGAATTGCTTGTTCATCTACTGGCTTGTTAATCTGTTCTTTTGTCTGAGTTGTTCACAACTGTGTCCCCAACTTGGCACACTTCAGCGCCTTATATCACTCAGAGCAGGCTGAGCTCTGTGGCTGTTCCAAACAACTTCCACATCTTAGTTCCTTCAAACCACAAAGGCTTGTGTCTCAGTCATGCTAAAAGTCCATCACAGGCTGGGGGTGTTGGTGAGTCCTCACTGAGTACTATTGGAACGGCCACATGCCCAAACATTCCCAGGGGCCATGCCACAGAGAGAAGAGCTCTGGAGGGTCTTACATTGGCAAATAAATTCTCCAGTCCAAAAGTGATTTATGTGTTACTTCCACTCACAAGTCATTGGTTAGACCTAGTCATGTGGCTTCACCCAATAACAGGGAGCTAGGAAGTTCAATCCTTCCCAGTGCCCAGGACCCTGTTCCCATTCCTGTTCCCCGAACTACTCATTTTTTACTTGGACAGGCTGCTATAGACTCTCCCATCTAAACTTGACTTGATCAAATGGTACAACCACAACAAGTATTTTCCACAAGGCTGTGCAGTGTTGGCTGCACTATGATAACGTTGCACACTCCCAGATACAATGGGTCTTGGGAGGAAATGATGGCCCTAGGTTGGCTATAACACCCTAGAGTATGCATCATGGTTTCTGGTGGCAATAACAATTTAAGCTAACATTTCTTGAGTACTCAACAAGTTCCTAGCACTGCACTGACAGCTTTACATGTAATATCATTTAAATCTTTACACCTACAGTGTGGAGATGCTTTTCCTATTGGGCAGCTGAGGAAACTGAGAGCCACAGAAATTAAGTAACTTCCTAATTAAGTAATTGCTAGTTATACTGTAGGGCCCTTCTTTGAATCTATCTTTCCCGATTCTAAACCTGTGCACTTAATTGTTACTCCATAGGAAAAGGTTTGGGTCTGATTTCTTTTCTAGGTTATAATACCAGAGAGCTTATTTCTTGAGAAGTCTCCTACCCCTTCTCGCTTATAGTACCTAGCAGAGTTTCTGTCAGATAATTAGCATGCGATAGAAGTCTTTAAAGTATATGAGAAGGGTAAACATAGATCCTTAAGATAGTAGACTAACACTAGGATATTCTTCTGGTTACATGCTTTTAGTTCAGCCTGTTACTTAAGACTAAGGTAAAGCTTGCGTGCTTTTTGATAGCTGTTGGTGGAAGGCCTGGATCCGTTAGTTGCTTCTACTTAACAATCTAACCAAGGCATCAAGCCTCTCATGTAATACACGTGTACCCTCATGTATTATTATCAACAACGAAGGAATTACATAGTGCTGGCTGCAGTGGATATCGAATTGAACAAGAACTATTTTCCTTCCTCAGAGATTAGAGACAGATACTTAAACAATTAATTGCAATACAGTATGTTGTGCCATGAGGTTAGTGTAAGGGTCACTGGGTAAACAGATCCTGCGGAGGCGGTGGGGGTAGGATGCAGCTCTGGGAAGTGGAGGTTAGTTGGGCAAATCAACCCGAGGTGAAGCCCTACTTGGAGAGAAAATTACAAGTTCGGGGCTTTGGAGGGCGATGATAGGGGTAGGCTGTGGGAGAGAAAGCTGTGGGCCTGGAGCTTTTCCACTGCACTTCCTGCCTCAAGGCTATGGCTGGAGCTAGGACTCTTGACCTTGTGACCTGGGTAAAGTACTGCCAGGATCTCCCCGGGACGTCATTAGCCAAAAGAGTCTGGGCGACAGGCGAAGTTCCCTCCTCAGGTGACCCCGGCGTCCCGACAGTCGCCCGGACCCTTCCACACGTGCGCGCCGCATCATTAATTTTCCTTGATTTTCTGCCTCAGGTCTGCCCTTTCCTTTTGTTTTCCACTACTTTGGCCTCGCCCTTACCAAAAACCACTACGGGAGCACCCTTCGTCTGTCCACACCCACGATCCCCAAACTACCTCCAGACTCCACCACTGCAGCAACGGTCACGCGCTGCGCGGCCCGCGGCTGAGAAGGGGAATCGGAGGGGGGCGGGGCAGGCGTGCCGAGCCCGCCCCCGCCCCCTCAGCCACCAACCCGCACGCTGGAGACCGCTTGTCATTGGCGAAGAGTGCCCCCAGCCTCCTGGGCTTGGAAGCTCCGCTTCAGATTGGCTACTAGGTGCTTAGTGGGCATGGCCTCCAGGGAGTGGGAGCGGAAGGGCGGGCGCGCTCTCGAGAGGCGGGGTTGCCTAGGCGACGCTGGGGGCGCGCTCAGGGGTGGGAAGCGATCCCCTGCTGCTCGATGACAAATTGGCTGGGGACTGCTGGGGTCCGGTCCCGGGAGAAGGTGAAGGGGACGGCGGGGCGGGTTTAAGAGCGGCTCGCGGGTTGCGGACGGCTGAGGCAGCGCCGGACGGGTCCCAGGTGAGACAGTCTGGGTCTGGCAGGACCCCTTAGGGGCGGGCTGGGGAGCGGGCTGGGGAAGTGGGGTTGGCCGCCCGGCGCTGGGTGTCCTTCTGTCCGGGCGCTCTCCATGCAAGGTTGTGGCCGGCCGTCGGACACGTAGCGCCCCGAGGCCGCCGGAGGGCGACGCGGGAGCAGCGGCCCCGGGAGGTCCCCTGGAGGAAGCCTCCGGGCCTCCCAGATCGGTCTGGAGCTGAGGAAATGGGGGCGGCTCCCTAACCTCTCCCTTTTCTCCGCTCCTTCCCTTTTCCCACAAATGGCCTCTGCTTCCACTTCCTGCCCTTTCGGGCCTCCAGCCCGAGGAAGGTCCACTTCCTCAGTGCCTTAGTTGCCGCTAAGTGTTGCAAGAACTTGTAAGTACCTTAAGATCTTGTGCTTGGACTGAACAGGGCCATGTTCCAAAAGTTGTTCGGTCTGTTTTTGGTCTTGTCTTGCAAAAGAGCATAAAGTTGCCCCCGCCCCCTCAGTTTCTTTGTGATAGGGGCTGGCACGGGGTGTGGCTTCTAATAGGAAGAAGCACAATGGACTTGAACTGTTTGCCTGGACCAGGCTTCAGCACCTCTCTTCTTGCTCTCTTACAGGTAAATAGCTTTATTCGTGGGTGGTTCAGAACTGGTAGTGGCAGAGATAGCTGCGCCCAGGCAGCTTGTTCGAGGTGTCCTGTCTGTGCCCATTGTCAGGTGAATATTGGGAACGTTGTAACTTTGATGTTGTTATCAGGTAGTCTTCTGGGGAGGAGTTCTTGTGTTTGATGGACTGATTTAGAATTGCCAGTGAAGGAGGCTTGGCGGATTATTCGAGTTATCTGTGCCTTGATTTCAACCGTTGTAAGAACAGTGAACTTTCTGCTTTGTCCTACTTTCCTAACCTCATTTCTTTTTGTTAAGTTTTGGGGATGGATAGTGGACACTGATTATCAGAAGGGACTGCCTGTCTTTTAGATATGCAAATGAGCCATGTTTTAAGCAAAACAATAAGATTCTTGGATGGCAAAGCTTGAAGGTTAAGGCAATGTTTCTTAGACCTGCAGCAAAATAATTAGAATATCCAGAAATGGGATGACTGTGAACAGGAGCATTGAATATTGGGAGGAACTGGAGGGCAGAGTGTGAAGACCTAGGTTTGCTGATGGTTCTGAAACTTTATTGGTGGTGTGATTTTGAGTATGGCTTTCGCTTCTCTGTGGTAGTGGGAGTGGGATGAAGATAGGGGTGGGAATAAGGCTAGGGATATACATCTCCTGTGTGTGGTTTTAATCGAGGCAGCTAGTGTACTTTTCTCTGACCACAACTGGGTCTTTCCTTCCTTTTCCATTTACTTTATTTCTGATTGGAAAAGTGGGTTCTCTTATTTGAGATCTCAGCAAGATTTCCCTGCACCTGAGGAGTAGAAGCTTTCCCAGGATTTTGTTTGGAAAATAGTGGAGATACAAGTTTTTAGATCTCTTTTGGGAATATGGGATCTAGACACATGAATATTGGAAAACAAGAATTAGAGGCTCAAGTAGGATCTAAACAGGTGTTGGTAGAAGGTGGAAGAAGTGGAAAAGTTTTAAATTCATGCTGTAGCTGAAGATGGTTTGAAACTGGAAATTTTTAATCCAGAGTCGAGATAATCCTTTGTGCCACATCACCCAATCCCACAATACCTCTTTGCATTCAGTTACTAAATTTTTATCCAGTCATTGGATTTGGAAGCATCACTGGAAACCTTTTCTGAAAGCTAAATTTGGAATCAATATAGCAATCTGGAACTACAGTGTCGGAAGAGATCTTGGCGAACCCTAACATTCCCAGTGTGTTTGTCCCAGGATGTGCAGGAGTTCTGCTTGTCATCGGCTACAAGCACTTCTAAACGGACAGCCTCTGTGCCTACATGTGCAGGACACCTGGTTTTGTTTGTTTGTTTGTTTGTTTTTTAAGTGAATTCATGTGGCTGAGGATAAGTCTGAATCAGAGAGCCAGAGTACCAGAGAAGGTGGAGCTCACAGGGAGCATGGTGGGGTGGGTAAGGAGGGAAAGGGCAACTAATGTTTACTGTGTATCAGCTATCTGCTTGTTACAGACTCACTGATCTAACCAACACCAGATAAATATCTGGCCTTGGAGATAATATTTGACCTTTAGCTCCGCAGTTCTTTTGGTATCTAGGAACACAAGTATGGGTGTATATGTGTACATATTCTTAGACATTTCAACAGTAGAGGGGCCAGTAGGTCAGAGGATGTATGAGCTTTTGGATGAGTGAGAATGGAAAGAAAGATGAAGAGAGTGTGGAAGCTGAGTATTAAAACCCCCAAGTATGTAGTTACTGTGGCCAACTATAAAATGCCAGCCAGGTCTCAATTTCAACTGTATGTTACTTTTAAAGAAAGTAACTGCTTACAGAGAACTGAATATTCTCTGTTATGATTGTAGAGGAAACTTTAGGGATTTTTTTTGCTTTTTAGAAATTGAAGTAGAAATGCAGAAGAAGGTGCTATTAATTGATAATTATAAAATGTTGTCATCATTGCTTTTGTCATTGGTTTGTGGGCGACTTGTATATAGCATCTTTTAGGTCCACTAGATTGGGAATTGACATAGAAACCACTGAATTAGGTCAGACCCAAATTAAAATAGCCCAAGTTACATACTTTTACTTAACATATGGCATGAATTGAAAGAAATATAGTAGTTGGTCCTCTAACATTTGTTTGTCTTTTGAATGAATTTTCTACCTCTGTGTAATAAATCATGCCAAACCTGGCCACCTAAAACAACAGACATTTATTATCTCAGTTCTCAGTTATATCTACAGTTTCTGAAGTTCAGGAATCTGGGAGAAGCTTGGCTGGGTGTTTCTGACTCAGGGTCTCTCCTGAGGTTTGAGTCATCTGAAGGTGCGACTGGGGCTGGAGAGTCTGCTTCCAAGATGGCTTGCTTACACGGCTCTTGGCCAGAGACCTGAGTTCATCACTGTGTGGGCTTCTCCATAGGACTCTGCAACGTGGCAGCTTTTCCCCAGAGCAAGTGATCTGAGAGAGACAGAGAGAAACAGAGAGAGAAACAGAAACAGAGAAAGACAGAGGATGGTCAAGATAGAAACTGCAGCATCTTCGTATCTGACCTTGGAAGTGACATACCACCACTTTCACTGGCATACAGACCAGACCTGGTGCAGTGTGGGAGGGAGGGACTGGCCACATAAGGGGAGCCTGAGGGTCACTGACATTTTGGATGCCAGCTCCCACAATTTCTTTTTTCAGGTTTAGACTTTATATTATTGCGAAAAATCTTTGTTTCATATGCTTACTAAAGTATGTACTGTAGGAGGTTAAAATATAGCTAGAGTTTTTACTCTTCTAGAAACTTTTTATTTTCTTCTGGTTCTTCATGGTCAGATGCTAGAATTAATTAGCCAAATATGGAAATCAGAAATTTAAATCTTGCCGGCCCCTAAACCAAATGGAATAGCCTAGTTTTTTAATCCTAAAACAAGTTGATAAAAAATTATTGCCAAAATGATCTCCTTGATGAATAGCTTAAAATTAGTCATTAATCATCTGTGTATTTTTAAAAACAAAACTCACTGGCAAAGTAACTGAAAAAATCTTGGTGGACCTAAATCAAAGCCCTCGCCCCCAGTTATTTTAAATCTTCGGATAGTATTTCTTTGCTCAGCAATTCTCCATTTCTCTTTTGAAACCCAGATACATTTTAATTGTATCTGGCTTGAAGGGCATTTTTCTTTCAGCTTCTCAGTGAAACCTTTCTGAGTGTCTGTAGGTAGGGAGGGAGGTTAAGGAGTCCTGAGCCTGAAGCCTGATTAAATGACTTCTGATTTTCCTTTCATCTTTAAACATTCTAATATTTTCATGTAACAAAATCCTTTAAATCCAGCATATTTATAATAAGAGAGCTCACAAATCATGTTAAATTGTAACTTCAGAAATTAAGTCTTCTGAGAATCATTTTTGTCCATCCCAACCCAGTTGAAGACGCTCAGAATCACCATTAGGCAGGCCCGGAAAGTCAACCCAGTTTGATTTCCTTACTTCTGAGATTTTGGCCCTTTCCCTATTCGATGCCCTAATTCGTGAGCTAGAAAAGAAAGATAAGTTCTTTCTTTTCTTTCATCCTGGGTGTCCATCCTCCTCCTCCTTCCTCCACCCACTTCCTCCTAAAAAAAACAGGAAAGGATCGGTGACCAGTCATTTATTATGGGTTATCTGATCCTAGTATTAGGAGAGGATTTTAGCTAGTGTGGTAGTTCTCACATATTAAGCCTTAAAAAAAAAAAAAAGTCTCCAATTATATCTGTTCAGTAAGTTCTGCCATTTTTTAAAAACATCTAAAAAGGTTTTATACCCAATACCAGTGTGGTGTAGGGGCGAGGTGGGGCGGGGTTCCCCACACCACCAAGCCATTCTCCATCACCAGCAGGGCATCCTGCAGTTCAGCTCAATCGTGACACTCTCTCAGGATACAGCATCAAATTTCACAGGTTGAGGGCTCAGTCTCGTAAGACTGCCCTCCACTTCAGACACCAGTAGTAAGCCCAGGTGCTTCTGGCCAAGCAGCTACAGATTGAAGGTTCCCATGACCCCCTCCTTGGATTTCAGATGTGAGTCTTCAGTTCAGGTTGTTATCTGTACTTTTATGACCCACTACTGACTGTAAATCAGAGGTTCCCACAGCTCCCTCCTTGGGTTTGATTAATTTTCTAGAGCTGCTCACAGAACTGAGGAAACTGGTTTACTCACTAGGTTACTGATATATGGCAAAGGATATGAAAGGACATGGATCAACATAGTAGGGTGAGTCCTGAACAAAGGAGCTTCTGTCCTCGAGGAGTATGGGGCCCAGCATGGTGCCACCT
Source organism: Tonatia bakeri (assembly GCA_004024845.1). Taxonomy (NCBI): domain Eukaryota; kingdom Metazoa; phylum Chordata; class Mammalia; order Chiroptera; family Phyllostomidae; genus Tonatia; species Tonatia bakeri. The sequence goes on from PVIA01010535.1 coordinate 44,702, forward strand.
GGAAGCGTTCTGGTTCCCCAACCCGGAAACTCTCTGACATCCTCCTTTTGGATTTCATAGTTATGACTGATTAAATCATTGGCCATTGGTGATTGGGTCAACCTCCAGCCCCTCTCTGCTCCTCAGAAATTAGGGGGTGGGACTGAAAGTTCCAACCCTCTGTTCAAGGTTGGTTCCCCCGGCACCTAGCTCCCCATTACTTAGGTGCTTTCCAAAAGTCACCTCATTAGTGTAAACCAAAATACATTTCTTTAAAGTCACAGTAGTGCAGCCTCCTAAGTAATTGTAGAATCTAGCTGTGATTCCCATGTCTACTGCCATCCCCTTAGGCCGCCGCTGTCTCTGGTCCGGCCTGCTGCGTCTCCCACATCTGCTTGGGACCTCTCTGTTTCTCCATACTATAGTAGGAACGATCTTTTCAACATGCAAGTCTAATTATGTTACTTATCTGCCTGAAACACTTCAATGGCTTTCCAGTGCTTTCAGTAAAAAATCTAAAATCTCTAAACCGCTGGGCTTACTGGGCCATAATTGACCTGGCTCTTACTTTCCTCTAGTTTCCTCTCATACTAGACTCTGTCTTTTTCTTTCTGCTATAGGCAGCCACAAGGATCTTTCTTCAGTTTCTTGATTGTATCTTGCTTCAGGTCTTCCTAAAGGCAATACTACAGGAGAGTAGAGCGGGTGAAAGGGATTGGAGCACTTGGCCTGCTTGGGAACTGGAAGAAGACAAAAGTGGCTAGGGACTGGTTGATGTGTGGTCTTGTAGGCCATGGAGAGCAGAGGGTTCAGATTTTATTCCTGGTGAGCCATTAAAAGAGCTTTAAGCACACACTTTTATTTGTAGTTTTAGAAAATTCGCAGTACGGGCTCTGTGGAGAACAGATTGAAGAGAAACTAAAATAGCACTGAGAAGTCAGTTAGGAAGCTGTGGCTGTTAAGTGGTCGGTGGCTAGGACTGGGGTATGGCTGAGGAGATGGACGAAGTGGGGGATTCAAACTTTATTTTGGAGATGGAATCAGTAGAATTGTCACTGGAAAGGGACTGGGACCAAGGCAGGTCTTCCCCAGCACTGTCTGGAATGAGTGGGTTCTTGACTTTGTGTAGGAAGGATTTCACAACATGAGTCCAGGTGATTTTGAGAGTACCTTTATTAAAGCTGGGGACAGTGAGACAAAGGAAGGGCTTAAGATAGAAGAGGCAAGATCACAGCAACAGGAGTGAGCCTAGGTGGGGCTGCCTTGGCCTTTTGGAAATGTGAGGAAGAGTTTTGCCAAGGTGAGCCTGCCTTGGCCCTTTAGAAAGGAAGTCACAGAGGAAGAAGTGAGTGAGAAGTGCCTGGACTCAGGAAACAAGTTACAGAGGCAAAAGGAGGATCCCTAGAAATGGGTTCAGGTGGCCAGCCCAGGACAGCCTGCCATTTCCAGCTGCTCTCCTGCTTGCAAGTCTTGTGGGGACCCTGAGAGCTTAGGAGAGAGAGCAAGGACCCACACCTGAGGGAAGAAGGAGGGGAGAAGGTGTGGGCACGCTCTGGGTTCTTTGTCTTAAAGGTTTATATCTGTTTTCTAAAGGTGGGAATTTTAGGGGGGTCCTCAAGGGAGGATCTCCATAGTATATTCATTAGCTTTCCAGTCGTGTCCTTTACATGCTGATACATCAAAATGAGTATATCAAGGGTCCTTCTCTGGTCGTTTTCACCTTCAAGGAATGTCACCAAAGAGGGACAGAGAGGGACCAGGACTGAGGTGGGTCTGCCCCCTGCTGGTCTAGAATGTGTAAACCATTTGTTCCTGAGTGTCCTTGGTTAGGGAAGATAAGACCTTGGGATTTATTTTCTGACTGTAAATTGCTCGGTCATTTACCTATGTCTCAGTTTCCCTATTCCACTTGCCAAGGAATTTTTCTAGCTTGTTACTATCCTGCCTCATAAGTAGTCATGTTGGTCATGAATTGAGTTGGGGGAGAGGCAAAGGGAATCAAAGATGACTCCCAGGTTTTTGGTTTTTAGTAATGCCTTGTATATGACTAGTTACTCCAGTAACTACTAAATGCGATTAGAGGAGCTGTGGATTTTAAGGGGCGAGGGAGGGGGGTCAAGAATCAGGAATCGTTTTGGGAATGGTGTGAGATACTTGCCGGTTCCCCACGTGGGGAGAAGTGGCAGTTAGAAGGATACACGTCTGGAGGTCAGGAGAGAGATCTGGGCTATACTGGAAAAATTTGGGAGCTGCACCTGAAGTTGTTGGTATGGATGAGATCATGGAGTGAGAGAACATGGAAATGAGAACGGTGTACAGCTGAACTCTGAGGAGCACTGACATTTAGAAGCCAGGTAAAGGAAGAAGACCTAGCAGACCACACAGAGAATGAGATGCTAGAGAAACCACAAGCACTGTGGAGGATGTGGTGCTGTGGGGGCTGGAGCGACCGACTGGAGGGAGATACCCGAGGGATCTCTGAATTGGCCTGCTAAGGGCCTTCCCCTGTCCAGGCACAGTTTTGTCACCTTTGCTACATGCTCATTTTTCAAAGGAGGAGGGGAAGAGGATGGGAGAAGAGAAAGAAATGTTTATATAGGCATTTGCAACATGGAGTTCACTGATGTTTTTGACAAACCCAGTTTCCATGAAGTTGTGCTGGGCAAGGAAGCCAGAGTAGAAGGCACTTTGTCAACAAAGCAGTAAGGAAGCACAGCCTCACCACTCGAGTGGGGTCTGTGGGCCAGCAGCATCATTGTGGAACAGGTTGGCAGTGCAAAGCCTTGGGCTCCACCCCAGGTCCACTGAATTCGAATATACATTTTAACAAGATTCCCAGGAAACTTGTATCTACATTAAAGTTTGAGGAGAGTTGTTAATAGATAACCAGGGCTATAGGGGAATAGTGTCACTTGCTAAAGGGATATGTAGGAATCAAAAATGTGAGTGTTCAGGATGAAGACTAAATAAAGGAGGCTGTAGGCTGTTGGGAGATGATCCTGCAGAGAGGTGAAGACTGACTGACGACGCACAAAAAGAGGATGATGGCTGGGATGACGCTGCGGGGCCGGGGTGGTGGGTGTATGCAGTCCAGTGCCTGTGCGGAGGGCATGGCTTTTGCTAAGAGCAGGAGTATCCTCTCCATGTAACCAGAGACAAGGAGGAGACGGGCATGGATGCTGATAGGTTTGTAGATTTGGTGGAAGAGTGATGAGGGAGTTTGTGCTTAAAGGCTTCTGTAGGGGAAAATGGGGTAAGGTCATCTTATAGTTGGGCAGTATGGGGTCCAGCTACTTGTTGCCATGTATATGTATAATATGAAGATTTTGGGGGAAAGGAAATAGGTTTTTATTAATAGGTTCCCAATTTGAGGGGGCTGGGAACATTTTTGCTTCAAGCTGACTGAGTCCACCTTTTCCATAAAGGCCAGAAAACCAGTCATCCCCAGAAAGATTAAAGTCCAAATCCATGTCCAGAGGTTTTTCATTATTGTTTATCTGCAGTTTAAGGTTGTTATTTAAATGGGTCTTTGTCTCTAGAGTTTTATGCCTGTGTGTGTGTGTGTGAGTGAGAGTTGTCATTGCCTTGTAGCAGTTCTTGTCTTTTTAAGGTCTGGGCTGTGTTGTCAGATTATTCTGGACAGTTATTCAGAGGAAGCTTCATTTGTGAGGAATGTCTCAGCTCATGTCTTCTTGTGTTGTTCTTAGAGCGAGAAAGCAGAAGTAGTCCAGGAACCATGTGCCGTGTTATATTGGGTGGTAGTGTCCCAAGGGCTGGAGCCCAGCGAGAACTGTATCTGTGTGGGACCTTGTCTTCAGGAACTGGCTTCCAGCTGTGCCGGGCCTAAGGCCCAAGCCATCCCAGCAGATGCTTTTCCTGTCTGTGCAGGGCAAAGCAAGAGTCAAAGAAGCCAAAGGGCCAAGAGACCTGAGAGTGAGTTTCTGCCTCTCTTTTGTTTAAAAGTTTCACCCAGAATCCCATGTGCTCTGGAAGTCAGTGGGAGTGTTGAACTTTTAAATTGATGAGGGCCAGTGTCAGTCATATTTGTCTTTTCCCCTTTTTTGGTTGACATGTTTAGGAAGGGGGCACAGTCTCTAGTGACACATGTTCTGTACAAGCTCCCTTATGCTGAGTCAAGAGCTGCCTGGCTGCCTGGGCAGTCTCCTTTCTCCAGTGGCCAGTCCCTTCAAAGAGAGGGGTTTTCTCCCCCTGCTTTATCCAGCAATTTGGTCTGACCCCTCTGTTACAGTTTCTGGAGAGTGAGTGTAGGGGAGAATCATGGTAAGACTCTAGGAAGTGTTGAGTGGATGTCCATTTCTGGTTTGTGATCATAAATGCTTTTAATGTGAAGGTTCTTACAGCTGGTTGGATGATTTTCTTACCCTCTAGACAGCAGCAGTTGCCTGCCAGGTACAAGTGTGAAGAGCCTGGTAGAAGGAGTGTGGGAGGTGACTATTTGCAGGAGGGCTTTTATAATGTCAACAGTTGTGTGGAGGCTGGGGAAAGAGGGAATTTGAGCCCAGAGGGAGCTGGTGCACAGGAAAGACTGGAGGTCAAGGCTTGCAAGTGTCAAGGAGTCAAGAGATGGGTGGGTAGGTATTTGAGCAAGTGAACGAGAAGGTGGTGGCTGAGGCTGGATGGTTAGGGGAGAAAACTTCCTGATAGTGATGAAGTTTGGTGTACACCCCTGGCAGAGTGAGGTAGTGTGAAGGAAAAAGTTTCTGGGGAAGTGAAGGTCAAGGACATGAGAGATGCCAAACTTTTAGATAGGCCATCCATCTGAACATAGAGGTCACTGAGGAAGATGCCAGGAGTGGGGTCGAAAGGAAGTCTGAACCAGAAGCAAATACCATCATGAGTGAGGGAATGAGGAGGTCTATAGGATGACAGCAGCCAGGTGGGAAAAGGGCATTAACCACTTCCTGAGGAAGGAGGAGATGGCTGGACCCAGGGACGTCCTGAATTGGAAGTGACAGTAGAGGAAGAGGAAGGGCACTTATCATCTCTTGACCCTGAGGCACGTGGCATCTGCTTAAGATACTGTGTCCCCAGGGGACACCCGAGTCTCAGGGAAAGCCAGGAGGTAGAGGAACATTCTTAGAAGAGGTGGAGGGTCTTGAAGAGTTCGCTGACGTTTCCAAGGGCTTGGGGTGGTGTGGTGGCGGGGTTAGTCATTCCAGGGGATGGATGCTCTTCTGGTGGTATGAGGATCTCTCTCCGTAAGAGGGAAGAGGGGGAATGCCTGGACTTCGGTGGTGACTCAGTGGAAGGATATTCAGCAGAATGTGGCTCTCTTAGAGAACGGCGAACCCTGTTCTAACACTGTGGTTGCCAAATCTTGGCTGGGTAGGTGGCAGTTTCCTGGTTCTGGTTCCCTAAGTCTTTGTACACCTACACAGCAGGGAAGAGAAGGAATCGAAAGACTGCTTCTGTTAGAGAAATTTTAGGACCTGCTTCAGGAGACTTAGGGCAGGTCATGAAATGCCCATCAATAATGCCTCTGAAGGCCTGTGACATTGTCTTTTGGGGTGATAGAGAAGGAAGGTCTGAAGGACCTCTGTTGATGATGATAATACTTTTGTTCTTATTTCTGTTTTGAAAATGCTCTCAAAGTCTAGTGCTATTAAAAAGAAACAGCAGATCCAAAATGAAGTCACTTTTGCTAAGCCCCTCTAAGACTTAATACCTAAACTAATCGCAGTTTTAGCCTCTCCCAGGAATGGAATTTTAGACCAATCAATCTGGAATTCCCTGGTCAGCACTAGTGAGGTCATCTGCCTGATAAGACTCCTCCCTTTCCCTAAGGGAAGGTGACTGTGGCCTGAAATAGTTCACTTGTTTAACTTCCTTGCCCACCCTCTTTATGCCTATAGGAACCTTCCATTTTGTATATCTTCCATGTGCCCTTCTAGTTGTTATATGGGTTGCTTAATAAAGCCAATTAGATTTTCAAATTCACTCATTTGCGTTGGTTCTTCAGCAGCACATACTTCCCCATTCATTCGTTCCCAGTTACTCTGTGAGATAGGCAGGGCAAACACTGTCCTTGTTCCTTGGGTGGAGAACTGAGGAGAAGTGGGGTGAGGTGACTTGCCTGGTCAGTAGTGAGTGACCAAGTGAGGTCCACAAGCCAGAACTCTTCCTTCCCAGTGTGGTGGTCTTGATGGGTGTCGCCTGGAACTCTTCCTTCCCAGTGTGGTGGTCTGGATGGGTGTCGCCTCCAACTCTTCCTTCCCAGTGTGGCGGTCTGGATGGGTGTCACCTGGAACTCTTCCTTCCCAGTGTGGCGGTGTGGATGGGTGTCGCCTCGACTCTTCCTTCCCAGTGTGGAGGTCTGGATGGGTGTCACCTCCAACTCT